>JAJONZ010027920.1:0-26890 GCA_029582445.1 Solanum paucissectum
CTCCTCCCCTATTATTTTTTCTTTCCGACATTGGTCTTTTACCACTATATTTTTCCGAATTCATGTTCAAGTTTAAAATAATTAATATTATGAAAAAACAAGCAAGATAATATAACAAAAAAAATAACTTAATTAATAAACAAATAAAAAATTAAAGTTGGAACGAATGTACCGAACGTCTACGTAAAAGTAGATGTATAACCAAAGCCGGAATTGAGAGATGCCAATTGAAGCTTCCGATTTACTTCAAATAAATCTCCAAAATCCGAACTCCAAGCCAATATCACAAAATAATAATTATGAATTTATGAGAGATTGAAAATTGAAAGATTTTGTAAGATGTTAATGAGATAATTTGTGAATTTGTGATTTAAATAAAAGAATATGGGTATGTTTATAGTGTTAAGGGGTTAGAGAGGGGTGGGGGGCTGTTTTGAGCCATTTTGGCCCCCAGCCCAACGGCTAAAAGGGCCTAACGACTCAATTTAAACGTTCACTTTAAAAGAAAAAATGTTTTTACCATTGAACCGGTTCTTACCGAACCGGATCAACCGGATAAAAAACCGGATTCCGTTTCGGTACCGGTACCCTTAAGACCGGTTCCTTACCGGTTCAATCGGTACCGGACTTACCGGTACGGGAACCGGACCGGAACCGAACCGGACCGGTCAAAAACCTGTCCGTTTGCCAGCCTTAGGTGACCCTAGGTGACCGTTGGCGATTCGCCAAGTCACTTGGGCGTCCATGCTGCCCCTTGCCAACTTATCTTGGGAAGGAAATGTTTTTCCTTAGTCAATCCTAGGTCCCATAGGCTCTTGCCCTTAACCAAAACTTGTTAACCCCACACATTTAGCCCTAGTCTAACCTACTAGGATTCGGGGTGTTACATCTTCCTAGATGGTGGTATCAATTTCTTTGAAATTCAACTCATCGGAAGAAGACATCAAAAATCATGATAGGATTAGGTCAAAGATTTAGAGTTTTTCAATTAGTGAGAGAGCATGCCTCTTGGTAGTAGATGGTATTGACAAATGCAAAGCAAGAAGAAGTTCTCCCTTCTAGGGACAAATTATGTAGCACCTGTGTGAAAGCTTGAGGCAACTTAGGCATCATCTACCCAAGGATTTTCTTACACTAGTAGTTATCCACCATTGAGCTCAAGAAACTCAAAATCACCTCATTAGCTCCTCCAAATCTCCGACCTCCATTTCACGCATTTATTTTATCAGATGAAATCAACGAAGTTTCTTACGATATGAAGAATGAAGGACTCACCTTGACGGAAAGGATTTCGGAGCTCTATTGGCGAAGATGATGAAGAAGAAGATGAAGCGGACACTGTAACTTTCCTAAAAGGAAACTTGGGATCGTTTAATGTGGATTTGACCACATTTCTATTTATTGTCTTTTTTATTTTTCTAGTTCTTTTTTTAATTCTTTTTTTTATAGTTATTTGTATTTTATTTTATTGTTTTTAGAAGTCTTCTAGGTCATGATCACTTTTTGGATCGGGCCTTTTTCTTGTATCTTTTTGTTTTTTTAATAAAGGGTTTGTGGGCCACTTTTAGCCACAAAAAAAGTACATCTAGTCTAGATGAAAAACTTCCAACAAAATTTAATGGAATATGACATTTCAACACTTCATGAAAATAGTTTATAATTGTGAAATTCATAAATTATTATATTTAATTTGAACTAAATTTGAGAGTAAATATATAAATAGAATTGATATATTATGATTAGATGAGGTATCATATGTGAAATTAAACGATAATGATTGTCAGATTATGACACACGTTCACTAAATTTCAAGAGAGAGCATTTGTAAAAGTGTTGGTTCATCAGTGGCAATAATTTTCAATTGTGATTATAGTTTTTCAATTGAATCTACAACTTCAACATATCGAAAAGGTCGTCAGTCTCGACCTATACATATGCTAGTGTTTTTTGACAGATGCAGTAATTATGCAGCTACAAGGCCGGGATGTATATGATTTCAAAAGTTTATTGACTTGTTTGTACTTTGACAAGTGTGTTGATGATTTATATTGATTGGTGATTGTGTTGCTCAGTGTTTTATGATTTGACATTCTAGTTAAGACCTAGTGCTGTTTAAGGAAATATGTTAAAAGAGGGTACAAACTCAATATATATATATATATATATATATATATATAAGGGTATTTCTAGACATTTTTTTATATTCATTACACATGTTGTGTATAAAAGTTAAGAGGTACCATTAAGGGGTCGTTTGGCACAAAGATTAATAACTTAGGGGTCGTTTGGTATGAGGGATAAAAATAAATAGTGATGGGATAAGAAAATAATGATGGGATAATTTTTTTGTGTATTGCTTGGTTGCCATGTTGCCATAACTTATCCCACCATTTATACCATATTGATGAGATAAGTTATTCCATATACATGGTGGGATAGTTATCACTGGATAGCCAATCTCAAGATAACTAATCCTGCGATAACTTGTTCCCAACCAAACGACCCCTTAGAGATTAGTAATGCATGAATTAGTAGTGCATGAATTAGCAGTGGCGAAGACATGATTTTCATAAAGGGGTTCAAGAAAAAAACTAAGCATACAAATAATATCTACAAATAAACTGGTCCAATCGGATATGAACGGGTCGGATAAAAAAATACTTAATTTAGAGCACATATATCTAAAGACTTAAATAGATCAAACATAATGTAGAATGCAAACATGAGGAGAGTCTTGAAGTTTCAAGAATGAAATTGGAAATGACAAATATATATATATATATATATATAATTCAAATAAATCAGCAAAAATCATCACATCATAGAATGTATAACAAAACATAGTGAAGCCTATCAAAATATAATTTTACAAATGAAAATGAAACTACCAACATCATTACAATTGTACTCTACAAGGTTTCTGATGTGCCGTGAACTCATAGCACATTTGACGCTCAAAACTAAGGATTAGTGATAGGAATCAAGTTTGTTTATGTGTATATGATGTTTTCTTTGATGTTGAACAGGTAAAACACTTGGATTCAAAAGATATAAAAAAAAGAGGAAAATAGAGTTGAAGTCAACACCACAGAGCCTAGACGGGCCGTGGTCTAGTTGACGAGTCGTCTGAGGGCTCGTGGAAGAGAGGTAATGAAAGTTGTGGATTCCTAAGTTTATATTGATGTCCACAAAACCGCAGATGGGTTGTGGTTGAGGTGAAGAGACGTTCAACTGCTCGTAGAAGGGAGGCAGTGAAGTCAGTAGACACCCAAGTGAAGGCGCAACCCCACGGAGCACTAGACAGGTCGTGGTGCTTAAGATGGGTCGTCTAGTTGCTCGTGAAGACTAGAAGTGAAGGAAGACCCACATTGTCTAAGTGTGGAATCACAGAGGGCTTGATGAGCCGTCTACCCTTAGACAAGCCGTCACCCTGCCCGTAAGGTGTTGCGACAATGCAGTCCTATTTCGAGTATGACTTATTTTTAGAGACTATTTTAAGTACTTAGGGTTTATATTTGAATATTACTTTCTATCGTTCGTTACATCGAGACATTTGGAGCGCGGAGAAACAACAATTTTTATTTTTGAACACTTTTCTTAGTTGATTACTTTGGATCAAAACTTCGTGTTCGTGATTGCGTATTGATAGTCAAGAATCTTTTCTTTTGCTATTATTGTAAGTCTCTTATATCATACTTTTAATAATGTCTTATGTTGATTTTCTTGACATAATGAGCGGCTAAACACCACAACTAGGGTTGTGGGAACCATGACTAAAACTTAACTACAGATTCAAATACGAGTAACATTTAGTTGTTAATCGCATATGTTGAGTCGAATTTCATAATGATTGCTTTCTAATGAGTGCACGCATTAGAACTTGCATGTATTTATTACTTGTTCGGGAGAAAAGTGATAATTAGGAAAAGTTAGAATCAAACTTCATTAACTTGGTTTGAAGATTTGAGATCGAGAGAAGATAACCTTCTTAACAAGAATACAAGGGTAAACTTTAAAGCACTCTAAGACCGAGAGAAAATAGTGAAAGTCATCTAATAGGGTTTAAAAGCACTTACATGTATCTAACTGGCTAGGAACATATAATATTAACAATGAATAGTAATTCATATGGAATTCGAGAGTGAACTAAAGGTAGTAGAGAACACAATCCTAGTCTCATTAAATCAACTACTGAAATCTTGAAACTATTGTTGCTCTTGTTGATTGTTGATTTGAACTGAAAATTGGTTACTTTAACACAAACAACCCAACATTAACTTTCCGTAATTTATTTTCTTTTGAAAATATCCACCGCAATTGAATAAAAGCACGAGTAAGGTTATTTCTGTAGTAAATTCCCTTCGGGATCGACCTCAACTCCAGTTGAGTTCCGTAATTGACTTTGACCGTTTATACTTCTTAATTGAGGTGTAAGTTTGGACGTATCAAATTTGGGCGCCGCTACTGGGGAATTTTGGTTCAGAAATGCTTTACTAGCTATCACTTCAGTTGTAGTTGTATTTCATAATTTTACTTCTTTTTTCTTGTCTGTGTCATTTACAGGTGAGTTCGCTAGTGCATGCCAAATACTAGAAGTAAGGGAGCACCTTTGATTCCTTACAATCCTATGTTGAGTAAAACCATAAGGAAGATGGTGAATGCACATTAACTCGAAGCCCAGATGGAGAGATTGAGACAAGATACTGAGGCCCATGCTAGAGGTTCTCACAATAATGCTAATGACCCAAATAGGGTGGTGGAAAAAAATAAAGGGATTATAGAGATAGCCCATCATCAACACCACCCAATAGCTCCTAGGGGTCGAGTCCAACAACCGACACGTATGGTGGTTTGAAGAAAATGACCTTGAGTTAGATGGAACTGGAGCCACTAGAGCCGTAGTAATGCCAATGCTACCTCCAGGAGTTAATTTCACCATAACTAGCACCATGATCCAACTTCTGAACCTTAAAGGGATATTTAGAGGAAATGCTGGTGAGGATGCCAATCAACATCTGTTGAATTTTATGGCAATTTGCAAGTTAACGGAGATTCTGGGAGTCGGCCAAACTGCTATGAGGCTGAGGTTGTTTCCTTTATCCCTAACTGGGGAAGTAGCAAACTGGCTGAATGATTTGCCACATGACTTAATCAGAACTTGGGCAAAGCTAAGGGAAGCTTTCATGGGGAGGTTTTTCCCCGAAGCAAAAGAACTGCAAATAAAGGATGAGATAGGTTCTCATAACAGATGGTGGAGGTTTTTCCAAAAGCTAAAGAAGTTCCCAAATCATGGCCAGGTATTTTAGAGGTCATTAAATTTTGTGACTAAACTTGTTGTAGATGTAGTATGTGGTGGATCATTTATGATCAAACCATTCCCTGTGATTGTGGTTGTCATGAATGAAGTATCAAAGAACACTCGGGCCTGGCACACAAGACATGGAGAGGTTGGAGACCTTGGGTTCACCTAGTAAAGAAAAAGAGAGGAAGAACGGGGACAAAACATGGCCCACTTGAAAACCAAGAAGGACCTCATCACGAAGCATCTCATTACTGGTCAAGAAAAGGTAAATACAGTGGGTGCAGCTAACAGGTATAAAGTACATGAAGTTGATTTTGATAAGGAGGCCAAGTACTTAAACAATTAGAGGGGTTTCCGAAATTATAACTCGGGCAACCAATGTTATAATTCTGTAAATCAAGGTAGGAACTATCAGAGAGATGGTCAGTATGACAGAATAGGGAACCGTGAACAAGGCAACTGGCAAAACAAGGAGGGTTATAAAAATGAGCGCACTGGTGTGTATGTACCTCTAGGTAAAATAGATCGAGCAGGTAGTGGCTCCAGCGGGTCCAGGCTGGTAGACATGTTAGCGAAGGTCCTTCGAAGAGTTGAATCCATAGATGTGGGGGTTAAAGAGATGAGAAATGATTTATCCACTATAAGTCAACTTGTAGACTCACGTTCAACATATATCAAGTAGTTGGAGCAGCAGATGGGGCAACTGTGAGCCTCATTAAACCAGAGAAATAATGGAACACTACCTAGTGATACCATTCAAAACCCAAAGAAAGATGGGGATTGCATTGCGATCATTACAAAAAGTGGTAAATCACTTCCAGAACCTAAACCTGCAAGTATTGAGCAGAACGAGAGCATAAAAAGAGATAAGGAAACAGAGGTAGATGCAGAAGTTGTGGATGAACCAAAGGTATCTAGAAGGGTAGAGAAGTCATCAAGAGCAAAAAAATCTATAGTAGAGGTAACCTTACCTTTACTGAAAATACCCAAACCTCCTCCTCCATTTCCTCAAAGGCTTAAGAAGAAAGCTAAAGATGGAAAATTCTTGAACTTTATCTTCATACTTCAGCAACTATCAGTAAATATTCTGCTAGTAGAAGCTCTGAAACAAATGTCAGGTTATGCTAAGTTCATGAAGGACTTAGTAACGAAGAAGAGGGCTGTGAGTTTTGAACCAACAAATAATGTTCACCATTGTAGTGTTATTGCTACAAAGACCTTGGTGTTGAAGAAAAAGGACCCAAGCGCATTCACTATACCATGCACCATTGACACATTTGAGTTCGCTAAAGCTTTATGTAATCTGAGAGCGAGTATCAATCTTATGTCATTGGTCATATACAAGCAATTGGGGTTGGGGGCTCTAAGGCACACTGCTATGAGGTTGATGATGGCAGATAGATCAGTGAAGAGGCCTGTGGGCATTTTGTGTGATGTGTTGGTTAAGGTAGAAAGTTTCATCTTCCTAGCTGATTTTGTGATTCTGGATTTTGAGGTTCCCATAATTTTGGGAAGGCCATTTTTTGCTACTGTGAGAGCTTTAGTTGATGTAGAAGGTGGGGAGCTAAAATTTCGGGTGAATAATGAAGAAGTCAAATTCAAAGTGTGTAAGTCGATGAAGCAACCACAAGATATGAGTGTGGTGTCTGCAATCGATATTGTTGAAGAAGAAGACACAAAAATGTCTATAGAAGAAAGATTTAGTGTGGAGACATTGGTTGTAGTGGTAATGACCTTTGATGAAGTCTTTCGAGTCGATCAGGTGGAGACCCTAAATGCACTGCAAGGCATGAGTTCACATTCATATTCTCTCAAAAAGTTGGACTTGGATTTAAAGAACAGGCCAAATTCCAACAAAACCATCCATTGAGGAAACACTTGTGCTTGAATTGAAGAAGTTGTCTAGTCACTTAAGGTATGTATTTCTTAGTGAAAATAACCCTTTGCCAGTTATTTTGGCTATAGATCTTAATGTTGAACAAGTGTAAGCAGTGGTGAAGGTGTTGAAGAGATTCAAGAAAGTAATTGGTTGGACCACTGCTTAAATCATTGGGATACCTCTACGTATTTGCACTCACAAAATTCAACTGGAGAAAGATTGCAGCCCGAGTATAGAGCACAAGAGGAGATTAATCCATCAATGCAAGAGGCAGTAAAGAAAGAAATTATTAAGTGGCAAGATACAGGGGTAGTGTACCCCATTTCTGATAGTCATTGGGTGAGCCCGTTGCAGTGTGTGCCCAAGAAGGGTGGAATGAAAGTAGTGGCCAATGCGAAGAATGAGTTGATCCCGCAAAGGCCAGTTATAGGTTAACGAGTGTGCATGGACTACATAAAGTTAAACAAATGGACCTTGAAAGACCATTTCCCAATGTCTTTCATAGATTAGATATTAGATAGGTTGACAGGAAAATGGTGGTATTGCTTCTTAGATGGGTACTCTAGGTATAATCAAATCTCAATTGCACCAGAAGACTAGGAGAAAACCACTTTTACATGTCCTTATGGCACCTTTGAGTTCAAGTGCATGCCATTTGGATTATGTAATGCACCAACGGTGTATGATGTCCATCTTTTTGGATATGGTTGAGGACACTTTAGAGGTATTCATGGATGACTTCTCTATTGTAGGTAACACTTTTGATGACTGTTTGTTGAATCTTAGCAGGATAGTACATAGGTGTGAAGAGGCGAACTTAGTGCTAAACTAGGAAAAATGCCACTTCATGGTTAAGGAAGGCATAGTTCTGGGCCATAAAGTATCCGAGAAAGGTTTGGAGGTTGATAGAGCGAAGATTGAAATGATTGAAAAGCTGCCTCCACTTATTTATGTGAAGGGGATTTAGAGTTTCTTTGGTCATGCAGGTTTCTATCAGCGTTTCATCAAATACTTATCTAAAATTGCACATCCTTTGTGTAATTTGTTAAAAAAGGAGATGTAGTTCACTTTCGATGAAGCATGCACCAAAGCCTTTGAGTGTCTGAAGGCTAAATTAATCTCAGCCCCAGTAATCATTGGTGCAGATTGGTTGGAACCATTTGAGGTGATGTGTGATGCAAGTGGTGTTGCTTTAGGGGTTTTGCTAGGGCAAAAGTGCAATAAGATCTTTCACCCAATATACTATGCAAGCAAAGTGTTAAATGGAGCACAAAGGAACTATACTGTCACTGAGCAATAATTGCTTGCAGTAGTATATTCCTTTGAGAAATTCAGAGCATACCTTCTAGGAATTAAAGTGGTAATTCACACTGACCATGCATCATTGTGGTACTTGATGGCGAAGAAAGATGCTAAGTCGAGATTGATAAGATGGGTGTTGTTATTATAAGAGTTTGACTTTGAAGTCAAAGATAGAAGAGGCTATGAAAATAAAGTGGCAGATCACTTGTCCAGACTAGAGGCAGAGAAGAAAGAGGAAGCAGAGTTAGACATTAATGACTCATTTCCACATGAGCAGGTACTAGCTGCTAATCTTGATCTCATTCCCTGGTTTGCTTACTTTGCCAATTATTTTGTCAGTGACTTGATGCCTGAGCTCTTGAATTTTCAACAAAGGAAGAAGTTCTTTCATGATGTGGGTAAGTATTTTCGGGATGAATCTTACTTGTACAGGGTTTGTGCGAATAATATAATCAGGCGATGTGTGCCTGAGGCTGAAATGCTTAGTATTCTAGAAGCCTGTCATTCATCTCCAGTTGGTGGACACCATGGGGGTGCTCGCACTGCCCATAATGTGTTCCAAAGCAGATACTATTGGCCTACAATTCATTAAGATGCATTCGACTTGATTAAAATTTGTGATATGTGTCAAAGGCAAAGAGCCATTTCTCGCCGTCATGAGCTACCTATGACCGTTATCTTGGAGGTCGAATTATTTGATGTCTGGGGGATTGACTTCATGGGACCATTTATGAGTTATTTCGGGCAAAAATATATATTGGTGGAAGTTGATTATGTCTCCAAGTGGGTTGAGGTTGTGGCCTTGGCGGAGAATGATGGGAAGAGTGTTGCAGGATTTCTAAAGAAGAATATTTTCTCGAGGTTTGGCAAACCTAGGGAAATTATTAGTGACTAAGGCTCACACTTCTGCAATAAAGTGTTTGGCACTCTCTTGGCTAAATAAGGGGTGAAACATCATAAAGTGTCGACGCCTTATCATCTACAAACTAGTAGCCAAGTGGAAGTCTCCATAGGGAGATAAAGTTAATATTGGCGAAGATAGTGAATGCCAATAGAACTGACTAGGCAAGGAAATTAGATGATGCTTTATGGGCATATCAGATAGCTTTTAAAACACCCATTGGTATGTCATCGTATCAGTTAGTGTTTGGAAAGACATTTAATTTGCATGTGGAGTTGGAACATAAGGCATTATGGGCACTAAAGAAACTAAACTTGAGTTGGAGTGACACAACGAATATGCGACTTGAGCAAATAAACGAAATGGATGAGTTTCGACTGAGAGCTTATAGAGATCTGCATTGTACAAGGAAATGATGAAGTTGTATCACGACAAACATATTGAGAAGAGGACTTTCAGTCCTGGAGACTTGTTGTTATTGTTTAACACAAGGCTACGCCTATTTTCGGGAAAGTTGAAGCCCAAATGGTTTGGACCATTCAAAGTGCCCAAGGGTTTCAATCGGGAGCAATTGAACTTGAAAACGAAAAAGGTGAGAGGTTCAAGGCAAATGGTCAGTGAGTCAAGGCATATATGGGGGTCCTAGAAGAAGTGGAGATAGTTGAGGAATGCAAACTTGATGAAGTCTGAGTAATTAAGTAACATGCGTCGCGCCGCGATGTTAAATTGTGCGCTACTTGGGAGGCAATCCAAGATGTAATTATAACAAGTAGTTTAATTTCTGTAAATTTCAATTATTTTTAAATATAAGGTCACAGTGTGAGCAAGTGTGCAAAAAAGTTGAAGCATGAAGTGCTCTTCACGAGCCGTTAGACGGGTCCTTTCACTCTATACAGCCCGTGAAGATGTGAGCCAACTGAAGTTGAGCTCATTGGAAAAAGGACAATAAATGTTCACAAAAGGGTTTACGGCCCATCTGATCCTAGACGGATCGTTTAGCCTCTCGTGAACATGCATCTAAGATTTCTTGTCTAAGTCATGTTCACGAGAACTAGTACTGGCTGTGGTGCTCTTCACGAGCCACTTCATGGCCCGTCAGGTTAAGTCGGCAGTGCCATACCTGACCCGACCCAAACTCGATCAAAACCCATTTTTTAAAATTAAAGGCTTCCAAGTACCAAAGGACCGGTTCTTTCCCCCTATACTTGAATTCATAATCTCTCTTTGGCACTTTAAGAGTTTTCTAACATCTATATCAAGAAATCAAAGAGGAGTTCAAGCCCTAATTCTATATTTCAAGAAATTCCTAAAGTCAAGCATTCCTCCTTCCCTCTTTGTGCAAAAAATTAGTTTCAATTTGAAGTAAGTCCTAAGTCTCTACTTGATATAAGTTTGATCTTGTTGAAATCAAGTATAGGAACTACTTATTATTGATCATCTCATGGTTTTCTTTTTATTTTTTATTTTGTAGGTTTGTAAGTTGAGGGAAGGCTGTGAAAGTAGTGGATGGTATGTTGGATGGTGATTATATATGTAATTTATGATGGGTGTGTTGAAATTAGATGATTTCTAGTTATTTTGGGTGTTTTTGATTGATTAATTTGACTAATGTGAGTTCTTAGAAGTTCTGAGTGAAAACCTAACCTAAGTGTCAGTACACGAAGGTTTCAACCGTGCAAGGGTGCACAGGGCATGAAACCCTTCGTGAACCACACTTTGAAGGTTGGTACACACTGGCCATATTTCACGATGGCTTAGACCGGCCGTGGTACTTACCACAGACAGTAAAGAGCCTTATATATATATATAATTAATTTTAAAATACCAAAAAAAAATTATTTTTTAAATTCATTCTTTATTCAGTGCGTGGCCCTTCCCAATGATAAATTGAGTGACGACATTCTTAAGGCAAGGCGTTACTTTGTATAAATATAGAGGGGAATTCTGAGTACCCATTAGTGTTGTCGTTTGGTATACGTGGATTCTAATTTGTTGTCTCTCAAGTACAATGGAAAAACCAAGGCGCAAGACGACACTGTTGCATATCTCATCCCTTGCTTCTCCAGAACAAAGTTCGAGTGAGGAAGCTCCTAGTAGACCTGGGGTCTAGGTCAACACAGAAATTGAACCACACTCCTCCCGTGCGACCCACCAACAACTGAAATTATAGAAGAATAGAGGAACAATAATGAGGATAGTGATGTTAGTGACACCGATGACTCGCTAGTACAATTTGTTCGATAAAGGAAGCTGACCCAGTGATGCAACAACACCTCATAGATGTCTTTCGAAGGACTTGGTATATTCCTGGATAAAGGGACATATTTGATAACACATTATTGTCCAAGTCCAGCTGCATTTGAGGGAGACCCATTGTCCCAGAGTGTAGAGTTGTGGAGGCTGGCTTGGAGGCATTTTCGGATATTTACAACTTGTTCAAACAACATCAGTTTGAATGGATGACTAAAAAGCTAGGAGAGTTTGCGTGACACTTGACAAAAGAATTTTACTCCTTCTATGCTGCCTTATTGATGAATTTATCACACACCGAATCATCCAAGAAGGGGAAGAAAGAAACAACTTCAAAATTGGGACCACTAGCTGAGGTGGTTATTTGGGGTGAGAAGGTTGATATCTCGGAGACCACTATAAACAAGTTTCTACATGGTCATGGGTACACCGCACCTACCATGGTAGGTCTATATGAGGGTCGCCACCATTCGATGACCAGTGAAGTCGAGATGGAGGATCCCGTCTCACAAGAGAGTGTTCTAAGGTAGATGGCGGGGTAGATTACGACTCAACAACGTGGGTAGCCAACCCATATGTTCACATCACCAAGACATCCTTAACATTTCCAGCAAAGGTCTGGTGGGCAGTGGTCTGTGCCCAATTGCGGCCAACGTGGAATGACAACACCATATCGCCTTCGTAAGCTTTCTTAGTTGCATGCATCATAGCTGGTTATCCATTAAATGTTGGGAGAATTATTGCTACTGAGATGAGAAATTGTGCCTTGAATGAAAGAGTTAGTTTGTCGTTTCTTTGTCTAATAAGGAGACTGTGTGCACATGCCAACATACCGCCTAACAAATTGGTGGACAGATATGTTGAGGCGAAGAAGGTTACCACGGTGACTAAAATAAAAGATGTGCAAACCCGTTATATGGTTCGAGAGCAGGTCCTACAACACCTTTGACGATGTTGCCACATGTCCCGATTGATCCTTTTCGTGTTGAGAGAGGCAGTGATCAAGCAGAGGGGATAGCCAGACAATTTCAGGAGTGCAACTTCAGGATTCCAGCCTCCACCACCATGACCTTTAGCAATATCAGGTACATTTTCTTCTTTTCCCACGATATTCCTTGAGAAACTGGTAGTAGAGCAGAGGTAGACTCGGTCCATACTAGATAAATTAGTTGAAAAACTACCACCGATAGTACAGAGTTAGGTTTAGGGTGCGGAGCAACGACTATAATAGGAACTATAACAAGAGGTTTCTATGCTGAAGAATCGGATGGACGGCTTAGAGGCTCATGTGAATAACCGACTACATATTTTGGGTCTTGTAGATGGTGCCTCTTTGCAAGAATAGATGGCTGTGATGAAAGCTGGGTTTGCAAAACTAGTAGATAAGACAATTACGGTGCCTTCACTACTTGTACCAGATTCATTGATGAAACTATTTGGCATGTCTCCAGCCACTCAATGTGTTGGAGATATTTCAGGTGATTTGGCTAGACCTGAGACAAGAAAAGGTAAAGGGAAAGATATAAGCTCTGACTCAGAGCACCATGAAGAACTTTTGAGGGAAGATCGGAGGAGAATGAATAAAGCTAAGAGAGAGTTCAAGAAAGGAAGCCATGGAGCAGCAACAAAGTGATGCGATGAGCTCTGGAGCCTGAGCTAGTAGTCGTCTTACTCTTGTAGATAGTAGTCATCCTGACACCATCCCTGCACCTGAGCACGCAACCGTTGATAAGCATGCCGACATCACTCGTGCAGGTATGGCTCCTCCTCACAGCCCTTGTATTTTTTACTTTGAGGCCAAAGTCTATTTTGTTGGGGAGAGGGTGGTTGAGCAACCTTCCATGGAGGTTGGCTGTTTTGTTTTGCTATGTGGATAGGTTGACATTTTGTGTGTGTGAATTGGTAGCCGCAACTAAATTTTGTGTTTTGTGTGAAATGATAAGAAAGCAATTCTTAATCTAAAAACTGACTATTAGACTCTTTGTGCGACATCTCATATACTTGCGTGTTGATCATTGCTAGCTTGGACGTAAATTGATTTGCCTAATACTGAAAGTCTAAGAATGTGCCATGTGAGTGTGAGGTTTGTATGAAGTCTAACTCTGTAAGTAGAAGCTAGAACTTGCCCAAGTAGTCTTGCTAAAATCGTTGAATAACTGGATAAGAAATGATCATAGGTCATTTTTGTATTAAGTACACTCTAATAAAAAATAACTACAAATGAAATCATGAATCCTTGAACCCTATTTGAGCCTTGAAGCTTATTTTTTTGCCACCTTGTCGATATTGTATCCTTGGTTTTCCAAAGGCATGATGTCACAACTCAGGCAAAAAGCCTAAGTTGAGGGTGGTTATGACCTGAATAAAAAGAATAGCAGTATCATATCCTTGGTTATTCTGAAGGCATGAAACCACAATGTATGTTTGAATGGGTCTAGTTTGAATGATTCAAGTAAATGGTAGTAACAAAAAAAAGGAAAAAAAGAATTGAAAAACAAAAACAAAGAGAATAAGAAAAGAAGAAAAGAAATGATGTGGGTGCTAATAAGTTGGAACAACTCGAATAAGAGTTGTGTGCTAATAAAAACTTTGGAGAACCAAGGTAATCTAGTTACTCATATACCAAATGTTCCACTCCCTAGTCCGAGCCAACTCTACAAGCCAATAAAAGTCCTATAGTGATCCTATTCCGTTTGTTTGATAGTTTAAGTTAGAAAACAAGGGGAAACCTATGGTCTATTTACTTGCAGTGTTAGAAGTTCTCTTGGAGAGTGATAACTCGTCAGTTCCATTATCACGTGTGAGGGATTTCTTTGTTGTGAGTGCACTATGTTTGCATTTGATAGTTGTTATGTTAGATAATAGTTGGTACTGACATAAGCATGATCGATTGTGTGTAATAGGATGTCATCCATTGATCCTTGCATATTAGATATATGATTTTGGATGAGATTGTTGTGAAGATAGATGTTGGATATTTGTGATGTGTTCCTTTGTATTTGAGTGTAGGGTGTTGTTCTTTTTCATCGCTTGAGGACAAGCAATGGTTCTAAGTTGAGGATGTTGATGTGCCGTGAACTCATAGTACATTTGACACCCAAAACTAAGGATTAGTGTGAGAAATCGAGTTTGTTTATGTGGATACGATGCTTTCTTTGATGTTGAACAAGTAAAACACTTTGATGCAAAAGATAGGAAAAAAGTAAGGAAAATAGAGCTGAAATCAACGCCATGGAGCCCAGACGAGTCGTGGTCTAGTTGACGAGCCATCTGAGGGCTCGTGGAAGAGAGCCAGTGAAAGCTATGGATGCCTAAGTTTAGCCTGAAGGCCATGGAACCCAAGACGGGTTGTGGTTGAGGTGACGAGTCGTTCAACTGTTCGTACAAGAGAGGCAGTGAAGTAAGTAGCCACCCAAGTGAATGTGCAACTTCACAGAGCACTTGACGGGTCGTGGTTCTTAAGATGGGCCATCTAGTTGCTCGTGAAGACTACCATAGAAGGAAGACCCACATTATCTAAATGTGGGATCACGTGGGGCTTGGCAAGTCTGCTACCCTTACACGAGTCATCACCCTACCCATGAGGTGTTGCGACAGTGCAATCCTACTTCGAGGATGACTTGTTTTTAAAGACTATTTTAATTACTTAGGGTTTATCTTTGAATATTACTGTTTATCATTTGTTACATCAAAACATTTAGAGCGCAGAGAAATGATAATTTCTATTTTTGAACACTTTGCTATTGGTTGATTACTTTGGATCAAAACTTCGTGTTCGTGATTGAGTATTGATATCAAGAATCTTTTGGTTTTCTATTATTGTTAGTCTCTGGTACGCTTTCAATAATGTCTTTTGTTGATTTTCTTGACATAATGAGTGGCTAAACACCAACACTAGGGTTGTGGGAACCATGAGTAAAACATAACTACGGATTCAAATACGAGTAACGTTTAGTTGTTAATCGCATATGTTAATTCTAATTTCATAATGACTTGTTTCTAATGAGTTCACACATTAGAACTTGCATGTATTTATTACTTGTTCGAGAGAAAAGTGATAATTAAGAAAATTTAGAATCAAACTCCATTAACTTGTTTTGAAGATTTGAGATTGAGAGAAGATAACCTTCTTAACAAGTATACAAGGGTAAACTTCAAATCACTCTAAGACCGAGAGAAAAAGAGTGAAAGTCATCTAATAGGGCTGATTTTTTTTTAGATGTATCTAAATTGCTAGGAACATATAATAATAACAACGAATGGTTATTCGTATGGAATTCGAGAGTGAACTTAAGGTCATAGGGAACACAATCCTAGTCTCGTTAAATCAACTATTGAAATTTTGAAACTACTGTTGCTCTTGTTGACGGTTGATCTGAATTGAAAATTGGTTACTTAAACACAAACAATCCAACATTTACTTTCCGTAATTTATTTTATTTTGAAAATATTAATCACAATTGAATAAAAGCATCAATAAGGTTATTAATGTAGTAAATTCCCTGTGGGATTGACGTCAACTTCAGTTGAGTTCTGTATACCTCTTAATTGAGGTGTAAGTTTGGACGTATCAGTTTCATAGCTTCAAATGTCTTAATAATAGCATCATTAGGAATAGTATCAAATACATCTTTTCTAAAAAAGGCACCAAACAACCACTAAAAAATCATTACTCATTTGACTCCACAACTCATTCTCGATAAACTTCATTGTCGAGAAAGCTTTTTCAACGAATGCAGTGAAAATTGGTAGTAGTAGAGCAAGTTTCACTAAGCGGAATGCCAGACAATAATTTATTTTTATTTTTTGTTTGGACTAATCTTTTGGAAGGATCACAAAGTCCATTTAGTCGGAGAACCTTTCATCAACGTCAAGAACATTAACAATGTAACTTGCAAGTTGATTCTCAAGAATATCATGTTAAATTCATCAAAGTCATCTGGATATTATTCAGTCATTCTTATTATTATTTTTTATGTCAAAATTTGAAAATGAGTTAATTGGATTAAATAAACAATTCCATGTAGCTAATCAGTAGCCACTTCATTAAAACAATCATTAAGTTCTTGAAGTTGCAAATCAATAATATTGCAAAACACTTCTACACGGTAATTATGTAAGACTATATAGTGAGCAAGTTTTCGCTGTGATCTTAAAGAGCTAACATATAGCTCCTCAAAATTCGGTATCAAAATTTCATGTTTGGTACAAAATATAGATATCTTAGCAATAAGAGCATTTCATTTATCATCCCTCAAAACTTACAATCTTCTCTTTGCTACTTCAACAATTAGTAGTATTATTTTAGAATAGAAGAAATATAAGTGTTTATTTGATGCAAGATTAATTCAAAGATTCTAGCTAGGAATTATGAATTTGGCAGACCAACCAATAACATCAGTAGCAATATTCAGTTGCTATAAATAAACATAAAAAAAACACTCAATTATTGAAGGGAGAAGTGACAGGTGGTTTTTCGTAGACGGCATGGCGAAATAGTTTGTGAGAAAAAATAAAGAGAATGAACTATGTTATCATGAGGTGTGTAAATTAAAAGAGACTTGTTTGTTTTGAATATACTCATAGTAGATTGAAAATACAAGTGTAATAGGTTAGATGAAACCTACCTAATACCCCCCCCCCCCTTCCTTCTTGATCAAAGACCCTATAATCTGGTGAAGCTATAGGAGATTGGAAGTTAAAAGGATTGGATTAGGGTTGGGTAGGCATGTTCAAACTTTTTTTCTATTGTAATCGTGTAGCATATAATCTTGTTTTATCTTGACCTTCAATATGTTTTTTTCTGTTGTAATCTTGTCATCCTTTCTATAGTATTTTCCATGATCCCTTCACGTCCTTAAAATTCATGTATAGGCTGTGACACTGGCACTTCACTTGCAAGCACTACAACAAAAGAGACATTTAGTGGTAATTGAGTTAATGTCACTGCATCCAATGTCACTAAATCGTTTAATGATATTTTTATGAGTATTGATTATACATACTCATATTTATTTATTATTGCCATTAAATACAATATAGCGAAAAATTATATTATTGCCACTAAATCATTTATTTATTATAGTGAGGATGTTCGTAAGGACACATGGTTGGTGTCTTGTTGTCGTCCATTGCTTATTTAGTTATTGTGAAGATCATTATGTTGAATTGTAGGAAATAAGATCTATTACATGTTGTGTGAGCTATTTAAACTCTATGAATTCATAGACTAGTTGTGAACAAACATTTTGATGTTGAGAATACTTACCTTTATTGATTTGGTATACTATCAACAACAATAATAACATATCCATCGAAATTCACTAAGTCGGATCTGGAGAGGATAGGGTGTATGCAGACCTTATCACTATCTCGTAAAGGTAGATAGGCTGTTTTCTAAAGACCCTTGATATCAAATGTGATTTTTTATTACTCGAGAGATATCACACCGTTCTTGTTGATGAATTTTGAAAATAAACCTTAATAAAGGATAGTTAATAAAGAAGAACTAAAGAAGTAATTGACAAAGTTTATAAAGGCGACTTAAATTTAAAGTTTTACATGAAATGATAAAATTCAGCATTCAAAAAATGGATCAAAAGACAATCTGAGCTTGGAGATAGAATTCAAAGAAATGATAAAAATGCAATCTTGAACTTAGGGGGAAGAAGTATCAAAATCCTTTTCTCCATTGTTGTTTCTCCCTTTTCTCTCACAACCAACGTTCTTTTCGTTTGTTTTGATACTTGAATCTTCGTTTGCCAAATTATTCATATTTGGGTCTTCTTTAGTTGGACAATTCCAATTATATTCATCTTCAATTGGTGAGATCCTGGAAGTACACTGTGGAATGAAAGGAAATTTGATGAGATAATCAAAATAAGTTTAACAATTTCTTTTATATTGTCAAATATCTAATTACCAAAAGTAAAGAAAAAGCAACTTATTGTTGAACAATATTAGAAACTTATTGAAAATACTTTATGTTACAGAAGAAGATAAACATAAGCTTTATATGAATTACCTTATAGAGGTTGTCGATGGAACGGAATTTTGTACTTCTCGATATTCCTTATGTGATATGATAGTTTCCATCATTTTCATCTCTTGCCAAAAGTCTCGAGCCATAATTGATAATATTGTCGTTTATAATACGATAAAAAGTATCTGGGAGACCATCTTCACATGTAATTTTGTTGAGGTCTGGCTACCCTGAAAATTATATGTGAGATTGCATGATATATGTAAAATAAATTATAAGTTCAAAAAGTGGGACTGAAGCTTCAATCTAATGATTGTATTTTAGGCTACCATTGTGTTTTATGCCATTTAGGGAAAGTGTTTCAACTACCATGCGCTCATTGATTTGAATTTAGGATAAATCTCTACTTTCAATGGGAAAAAAATTCAAATAATTAACATAAGTTTAATTTGTAAGATGTAAAATTCCTTAAGTACCATTGATATCTTCTTCTTCTTGTTGGTCAGGAAGTTCCTCCTCAAAAGAATCCTTTTGATCCTGTCTTATGTTGCTTTCGTTGCATTCTTTGAATTTCTCACTTTCTAACTCCTGCAAATCCATAGTATTCCTTTATAAATGATTGGAGATAGAAAAATATATTGTGAAATATAATAAGCGTACTCAATAAAAAAAATATTAATAGACATAAGTGCTGAACAATTACCTCGCAAGCATGAAGGATGGGATACAAACATGTATTGTCAATGTTATTGTCTATTAAGGTAGCATTAGAATTATTCAATGGGTTATCTTCGCCAAGGCTCTCAAACTCACCTGAAAATCATAAATAACCAAATGAAAGATAATTAATAGTATACGTCATTTATAAGTTGTAGAATAAATTAATAAATTATGTACCGTCAATAATTTGTTGTTCATGATCGTTTGCATCCTTCCCCTCTTTCATGGGAAGTTGTAAATTGCTTCCCTTGTTCCCTTGAAACAATATAGTTATAAATTTATTTTACTAAGAAAAAATTATTAATGATACATTGAAATTAATTTGCTGACTACTAATACTCTAATTAATTTTAAAAAGGTTATTTAATAATAAGATTAATATTAAAAAAGACATTAATTCTCTTGTAATTTATTAAAGTGAAGAAGGAAAATAATAATCAACATAAGTCAAGTGTAAGATGCTAAATATATTAAATACATACCATAAATATTTTTTTGCTTTCGCTTGTTCTGTAATATCTTCTTGGGAGAGTTCTCCTGATCCTTTCCAGAAGATTTCTTGTTCCTCTTGTCATCTTCTTTCTTTTTCTTTTGTGCCTCGAGCATATTGGACATATACTGTTGAATTAAATACAAAAAACAAGATCAACTAATTATTCAAATTGACAAATCATGCTCTCACAAAGTAAGATCTTCCCTCCATACTAATGAGTCTAAATTTGGAAAACAAATGAAATTTTAGAAATCACAAAAGGAAAATAGTTAGGTTAATATACACATATGCCATTAAAGATACATACACTATATCCTAATTAGGTTAATATACACATATGCCGTTGAAGATACATACACTTTATCCTAATCATCACCGTACATATACACTGTATGTCATAAAGTGAAAATAATTTGAAAAAAGTTAGAAATTAATATTACATATAGATCTGAGAGCAAAAACAAAGCTTTTAGATTTGAGAGAAACATAGAGGAATGATTGTAAGGGATGAAGACAACATCATCCTTCAGTGACGCTCATTCTCAGATCGAGATGGAAGTCTCGTTCTCAGATTGAAAAATTGAGTGAATGCCTTTGGAAAATCGATGGAAGTCTCATTCTATTTAAATGAGATTGTTCATACATATCGATACACACACACAAAAAAGCAACATACCAAGTGTTATCCCACAAGTAGGATTTGAAAAGGGTGAGATAGACACAAACTAGGATTTGAAAATGGGAAGATGTACACAACTTTTGGTACAACCTTTTTGGGGTAGAGATATTTTTTTCGATATGACCTAGACAAAAAAAATTGAAACATGATTTCAAGAAGGAGAAACCAAATATTTGTCAATCTTGTTAATTTTTAGGTTTTAAAATTTATTAAAAATGGTCTATAAATTCAAAGATACTTGCTAAAATGAACTGCAAATTTATAAATGAACACAAGGGGAAAAATTGAGAAACAAAACAAGGTTTGAATTGAATCAAACTCACCATCACGTAATTTGAGTCCTTTATTGCAAGAAAATAAAAGACAAAAATGAATTGAATAAAATGAATGAGTAAATCAATATAGTCTCGATCGCGTTTATATGTTCCTCTTGGTTGTTAATCTATTCCCTTAAAAAACTGAAGTAAGTGAAGAAGCAAAATGATATCGCTTATCACCTATATTGATTCAAGTCTCCTCTTGACTGCTTAAATTTTTTTTTGAAAAAGAAAAAAATTAAAATGAAGAAGTGAACCAGACAGTATCTCGTGTTTTATATGTACACTCGATTGCTGAGTTGTTTCTTAAAAATTATGTTTGTTCAATTTTGGAAAATTTATTATTTGTCAATTAAAGGTAAGATAAATTTTTAAAGTGCAAAGGTGTGAACAAACTAGATTTTTAAATCAATTATTGCGAAGAATTTTATTATTGTGCTAATAATGATATTTTAACATTAATTGAGAAATTTATTTAAAATATATGATTTATTTCTTTTACTTTTTTCATTTATTATATTTTGTAGTGTGTTTTAATTAAGCATAATACATGACAACTTTGATTTTTAGACTTTGACCAAATAAAGTTAAATAGTTTTCATAGAGTTAGTCCAATATCATATCTAATCAAACTATCAGATTCACTACAAAATTGATATAGGACATTAAATTGTGATTGAGGTAATAATATTTTTCTTACAAAAGATTAGTTTGACCTAAAATTAAAGTATTTTGAATTTTTATTTTGGGGTGGAAGACTACACATCTCTTTGCTTTAAACTTGTTTAGATTATAAAATTAACAAATATGTGACATACATAAAATAATATATTTGTAGTTGTTCATATAATACTATAAGATATCTTAAAATAAAATAAAAATTCAATTTTAAATTAAATGAAAAACATTCACTTTTTTTTTTGCAATGTGATAGACGAAAAAATTATAGGAAAATGAAATTGAAAAATTAATTGTTATGTCGTGTTTATATGTCTCCTCTTAGTTGTTGAACTATTCCTTTGAATAGTAATAACATCAAGATATTTAGTAAAGAAATTCAAAAAATAGTTGAAGAGAAATTTATTCCTAATGTGGGAGACCAACAATGTATAGATATTAGAAAAAAATAAGCCTATATCAAATATAATTTTTCAATGAATGCAGGGGACGACGATGCTCGTTCAAGATAAGATGACGACTGGCTGACTTACCGAACAGACGAACACATTGACCTTGATCGTGCACTTGGACAAAAAGAAACGAAGTGACTTAGACACTTCGTCCGAACCAAGTAGGTAGGCTCCATCTTATTCTATTTTTCCACTGTCCAGGGCAGTACCTTGCAGAACAAGGGCTTCTCTTTCGATGCTAGGCACATCGTGCCATTGGTAATGATTCTACTACGGTACCACATATTCACAAGTTGATCCTAAGTAATCATTGTTGTTCATTGGATTCCGGAGGAACTACTTCGTTAGGATTGGGGATTGCTGTGATTCTTCCTGAATAGCCTGGATTCTCCCGTCAAGAGTGACTTTGATAGTATTACCTAATCTCTTCCGACTGAATATGATAAAGCCTATAAAACATAGAGCTACTATCATTTATTCATTATAAATTGAGATCTTCTTCAAACTTGATGCACAAACAGATAGAATAACAGCAAATAACATCTTTCTAGCCTGCAGAAAATGGAAGGCTTGTTATTCAACAGTATAACATGACTTATATACTCATGTCAACCAAGGTTTATGTGGATTTATTCAAATATTTAATGAAGTTTATTGGAAAAATCCGGACTTCTCTACAGAGAATTATAATTTCGATATGATAGTGGGTTGCTTGAGATTCGAACCATTGTCGAGAAGAGAAAATGCTCAAGGTTCTATATATTCTTTCTTTATTCAATTCATTCCTATCCTTTTTGTTTGCAGTCCCGGGTTTCCTTCCCATATAGTGGGATGTACCGTTCTCGAATTCCGACCGGCATTTCTGTCAATCGGTGTAAGACTCAGATCTTATGAAAAGAAAAGAATGATAGTCAGTGGAGGTCGCAATATGCAGTTTTTTAGACAGAATTCCCGACAACAGAGAATTCCAGGGATTTTCTCTATTTAAAGTAGGAGATAGCCGAGTATTCCCACAGAGAAGTCTTGCTCTAGCTTGCCCAATTGAACATAGAGAATGTTGGTTGTCTTACATACACACCGGTGGAATTTCATTTTATTCCGCTTTTCAAAATAGTAAAAGGGGAATTAAGTAAAATATCCTTGTCTGTAGTTCTAGCGGACTCTTTTTTTTCTTGCAAACCCCTTATTCTGTACTCCCCTATTCTTGAAAAGACCGCTATGCACCTTGACTTTTGGCTTTTCATTCTTTCTGTTGCAGCTGTTTAGGTATGTTCGTCTCCTTTTCTTAGTCCCTATCAGGAAAGAAAGCTCTAGAGTTTAAAGCTTCCTTGATTGGTACTGCTAGCTTGTCCATCTACTGGGTGAGACTACTCCTATATATTCAGTGTACATGTGTACACTTTAACAACCATATATTCCCTATGCTCATGTAAACGGCCGAGGCCGAACGGTCTGTAGATCTAAAAGGATCCAGCCATAGGCCTGACCGGATATCGTTTGTCCACAAACAAAACAAAAACATAGACTTAGACCTACACAGAAAAAAAGGGAGTTTTTGCAAGTCAATGTTTCATAACATAAACCCGTGCAAAAACATACACACTAGAACAACAAATGGTAAGTCCCTATCTCTGGCGGATTGCCCAGGGAAGAGGAAAGATCGTATCCGCATAGAGCAGCTAGGGCTAGAGCAACAATCTTCTTATTTTCGGTGAAAGAATTCTAGAACTAGTGGTGGGTGGTCCCGTGGAGCTTTCCCCTCCCCAATAGATAGTTTCTTCATTTCTTTAAAGAACTACATTCATCGAGTTTGGATCATTCAAATTTATCATTTTACAATTTAAACATGCAACGGTATGAAGAGGTAAAAGTTCTAACTGTCACGATCCAAAAATTTGGGTGTGATGACAACTGCCTTATCCAATCAAGACATGTCAACAAAACAACCATCGACAAAGGTATATATACGGAAGTAAGAAAGGAAAAAAGGACTAAACATAACGTAAGAATTGCGGAAATAATAACATAACAAAATCTTCCCCAAAATCTGGTGTCACGTATACGAGCCACTACGTAAATATACAGATTTTTATAAAAGAACAAGTTTGAATGTATACAATCCTAGAATAGTAGAAACACATAGTCAAGAGTAAGTGATGCCTTCCGTGATGACTAACAACTACCTCACAAACTCCTCAAATCAAGCCTCGGACACTGATGCGAGAGAATGATCAGGATGAACGGAGGCCATAAACTACACAAGTGTAGAAAACAAGGGAGTGAGTGATGAGTGGTGGATGTTGCAGCATGGACTATTGTCTAGATTGTACCACTTTTAATTAATGGTACATTGTGTTGCATTGTTGAAAATTTTATGTAAATGTGATTGCTGAAATGAAAATTTTGGTTTATGTTGTTTGATGTTGCGGGCAATATAAGGTGTATTCATAAGTGAAAAAACAATCTTTGGTCCATTTAAGAAAGGAAGTTGTTTTTTAGTAATTAATATGATTAAAGTACGAAGAAGCTTTAATGTCTTGTTACAATCTCTGCAGTGGTGATCCGACCATGTACGAGCTCTACTGGAAGCAAATGGGAGACAAAACAATACTTGTTTTATCAGGTTGGCAATCCATTAGTTATTTTTCGGATACTAAGAACCATTGCTGGTTTCTGGAGCCAGGCTTTGCAAATGCAGTAACTAGACTGCACAATCTAGTTGGTAATGCTCAGACTAGAAACTATCACATTGTAGTTGGAACGGGATCTACACAACTGTTTCAGGCTGCGCTATATGCTCTCTCTCCAACCAATGCACCAGAGCCAATGAGTATTGTATCTGCTGCCTCTGATTATTTGGTTCCTTTAGTGGTTTTCATGACTTAGTAATTCATTGCATACTGACTTTGACAGCTGACAGGGACGGATCTAGAGGTCTGGTTACATGTTAAGGAATCTACTTAATAACTACAATTTTACTATGAACTCAATTATAACTACAGATTAACTTGAGGTCGTTGTGAACCCATAAAATTCAAATCTTGGATCCGCACCTGAACACTAGAGATATGTTATCTTCATTCCTATGTTAATCCTTTAGATTGCTTGAGTTGGCAAAATAGATAGTTACGCATATCCTATGGTTTTCCTTAAAATTTATCTTTTAATTCAATTTGGTCACTAATATTATTTTTCTATTCCAAAGAGAGGAATCATATACTTAAAAAAAAAGCATTAACATAAAGAGGAAAAGAGGCAGAACCATACATGAAATTGATTTGGTCATATTTAATAAACAACAACATATGACATCTGCATCTTTTTCAAAAACAAGAAAAATCCCATTGACATATTTCTTATCTCACATTCAACTATTAATGCTAATTCTAAAGGTTTGATTGAATATCAGCAAGCATTACACCTTAACTAGCTACATATGCTCACAACTTTTCAAATTAAAAAATTAAAAGCTACAAAATTACCTGTTCAAAAATTGACAGATAGAGTTTCCACAAATCGACGGTAGGGACTAGGGCTTCAAATTGAGTAAGTGAGTTGCCAGAGGCTAAACGGATGCAATTCCATCTCTGAAGCTATACAATCGTCTGTGAAGAAAAGGAAGAAAGAGAAAAGTTAGGGCTTTTTAGGTGATATAAAACGTGGGAAAGAGACGTGCCTCTTATTTAATTTTTTCCCTTTTTTTAGTCAAATTTGGTCCAATATATTTTAAAATAAGAGACGTCAAATATGAGGTCTATTATTTTAAAATATTATTGATCAAATTTGACTAAAAAAAAGGAGACCTCAAAAAGTTTCTAAATTTTATTTTTTATTTTTTATTTTCACAAATAGCGACCTTGTGAGGTCGCATGGTTTAGGCAAAGTAGGAGCCAAAATAAATTTTAAAATAAGCGATGTATACTATATATATATATATATATATATATATATAAATATAACTACCTCATGAGGTCTCTTATTTTAAAAAAAAATTATAGATGCAAATAGTGACCTCATGAAGCCTCTTTTTAGCGACCTTCTTTTGAGGTCTCGATTTTTAGGTCTCTTTTATGAGTTTTTTTAGTAGTGAGCTAACATATAGCTTCTCAAACTTAGGTATCAAAATTTCATGTTTGGTACAAAATATAGATACCTTAAGCAATAAGAGAATTTCATTCATCATCCCTTAAAACTTGCAACCTTCTCTTTTCTACTTCAATAAGTAGCATGGCGTTTGCAACATCTTGCTCATTTTTTTGTAATCATTTATTGAGCAAATTTGTGATTGTTAATACATCTCTCATCAAATGCAACATGAACGCAACTTCAAATGTTCGATAAGATTCAAGATGTCCCGTTGCCTTGTCTCCTTCATCTATACTTCGTGCATCAAGAGCAAGTAATTCAAGAACTTCAAGAATGGAGCCAAACATAAGAATAAAATTGTTAAAGGTTTTACAATGAGATCCCCAACGAGTATCACAAGCTCTTGAAAGACCAAGTTGTTGATTCAAGCCCCTACCGATTGTAAGTTCATCCATCTCTAATGCCTCTTGAATTGTTGCTTTTTGAGAATCTCGTAAATCATCCATATGCTTAAAAGAAGATCTCAATACATTAAAAATATTTGAGACCAATACCACATGTTTTCCCACTTCAACACACTTTTTAGAGATCCCAGCAAGAGTTAGTTGAAGTTGATGAGCAAAATAATGGATGGAATGAGCCGGTCTAATTTTTTGCCTAATCAACATCTTAAGGCCATGGACCTCACCTTGCATATTGTTTACTGATACGCTCAAATTACACCTCCTTACAGAAGCATAAGCGATCGTTATCAAGTACAGAACCCAACTTGTAGGTTGGGGTCGATCCCACGAGGAAAATGGTTTAGACTTTACTTTAACTCACAATTATATTCGATTAGTCAAAGCA
>JAJONZ010027921.1:0-39094 GCA_029582445.1 Solanum paucissectum
TAAGAACAACCACAATATCACAATCAACATATATATGTAGACAATCAGCTCAAAATCCTCAAAAATATCATCAAGATAGAACTAATATTCACAACACAGCCCAAAGAGGTAGGTATGGAAATACCTCACCCCACTCAACAAAATTAAGCAGTTGTCCTCAAAAGAAACAAAAACAAAAATTGTATAAAAAGTAACAGAGAGGGAGGGGAAAAGTCATCCTGCAAGGCTACGCCTAGGGTGAAGTCTGCCTCTCAGTCACTCCATATGTCGGGGCATCAGTGCTTGGTGTCTCATCAACCTTGGATCCACTAGAGCCTGCCATGGAAGTATCCTCTTAGGAGGCTAGAACATTTAAATCTACCATATCCTCATCTAAGTCAGTCAGGCCCTCAACAATAGTCTCCTCCTGAACACCAAGCTGCTCCTCATTGATCTCAGCCTCGTTGTCTGCAATAACATCATCAGCTCTAACCTTATCTCCGGTGGTAGCCGGAGGAACATCAGAATGACCTGGAATATCGATGCTCGGGCCATCTAGGATCTCCACAGTCCCAAAGATTAGGGACATATCAGTGGACTTCAGCTGGTCCACATACTTCCTCAACTCAACAATCTTAGCCTTTAAGTCTGTTACCTCATGAGTTGCTCCCTGGTCTCTCTCACACACATCTACTCTCACCGTCAAAGCGTAAATCAAATCCCTAAGACATTTCAGTGCAACAATTGTGGCTCTCTCTATCATCCCAGGAACAATAGCCTCTAACCGGGAGGCACACACATCAGCAGACTAGGATAAGTGCCCCTTCTTGTAAAGCATAGCCTGGGTGATTGGAGGCCGGGAAGCAGAAGTACTAGCATACAATTTTCAAACATTCAAGACAGGTCGACAATGTTCAGGGCCATTCGGCGAATCACCGACATCAATCGGCGAGCTAGAAGTAGCTTGTCGAAAGTTATAATGTATTTCAAAAGGGCGATCAAGAAGGCATTTCAGTGAGTCACCGAGTGAACTCGGCGAGCTCAAGCATCTCACCTAAATTTATAGAAAAAACTCAACCAACTTTAGAAACTAAGGGCGATATGTGGGGGACTTTGGCGAACCGTTGAACCACTTGGCGAGCCCGACTTGGCTCACCAAATGGCACTTTGTGCCAGTTTTCAACCCTTTTTAAAAAAAAATCAACCCGCAACCCACGCAAACAAAATTAAACACAAACACTATGCAATTAAGGTTAGACCCATACTACCCATGTCCTCGGGGTATTCAAACTTCCCTTGATGCGTCCAAAATTGGCCATTTGACGAATTTTACCCTTAAGAATGACGTCAAACGCTCCATCATTGGGCAAATTACATCATTTAGCACAATTCAAGGTTACTTAGATTTCACCCCATTAGACCCAACACATTTACACCGCAACCTAACAATTTAGACTCAATTTTAAAAAACAAGAACACGAGAATCAACCAATTACGAACTATAAAGAACTCATTTCAATTCATTACAGGAAATTCAAAAATTAAACAATGGTTATAATTAACTGCCCATCAAAAATCAATAATACATTACTGATTGCATTCAATTTGAACCACACATTTAGAGTAAAGGGTTTGGAAAAAGCAACCTTTTAAACTCGAAAATAAGAGATTAAAAGCTAGGTGGCAAAGTTACACAATCCAAGCAAAGAATTCAAATGATACAAGGGAAAAGCAAGAAAATATGAAAGATCTAAAGTGGGGAGTGAGAGTACAAGGGTTAAAAATGGGAGAAGATGAAGAATTTTGAAATTTTAAACTGTTTGGCCTTTAAAACCTTTCAGTTCGCGCTCCCTTTGGTCGAGTAAGTCATACCGGCTTGGGATACGACCCCAACCCTCGGTTGGGTTACTATATTATCGATGATCGTAGACACTTAAATCAGAAGTAGTGTCGTTGGTCACAACTGTCGGGGAGTGGTGTTACTTGAGAAAATGTAGTTTAGTAGTGTTTTTGTTCTTCTTAGCTGTAATTTACTAATTTTACTTTTAGTTTTGTTTTACTTTAGAGTTGTTTGTGTATGTAGGTACCCTTAGCATGGCTGAGAGAGTTGGTGGCAAGTCGGTTGAGGCAGATCAAGAAGTCGAGGGTGACTTCAAGTTAATTGCGCTGGTACTTCAACTGAATGACCTTGCCACCAAAATATATGAGGCGGAAATCCAGTGCAACAACAAGGAGAGATACACACATCCTCATGAGCGGAGGAAGTCTAGAGATGGAGAGAAAAATCATGCCGAGGACACACTTCAAGTCATTCTCCAAAAGATCACTGATCAAGATCGGGTGTTGGAAGAAATGAGAGAGAATATTAAAGTGTTGAATCAAATGATTAGATCTCACTCTAGATCAATCCAGCAAATCAGGTCACTCCTGATTTTTGCAGTGCCTCATCTCCAACCAAATGACATATTAGGGTTACCTAGTGACATAGGGATAACCCTAACAATGGATAATGAGACAAGACTTGTGTCGTGTCACGACGTTAAATAAGGAACTTCTTGGGAGGCAACCGAAGGTCTTAAATGTTTAGGATTTTACTTTTATAAATAATGGTGTGTTGATGTTGCAAGTTAAAGTGAAGGAAGTGTAGAATATTAAAGATTGGCAAGCAGAAGTTCCATTCCGTGAGTTGCGAAATAGGTCGGCTAGCCCGACTGGAACCACCGTTTGGCTCAACGCAAGTGCAATACAGAGCCTGTAAAACTCGGCGAACTTGAGAAGCAGTTCGGTGCATCGCCAACCAGTTTAGTGACCTCGACTCAGACCGCTGATTTGAACTCCATGAAATTGAAGATTTTATAGAAAAGGCGGGATAAATGACCACTAGGCGCACCGTCGAGTGGGTCAGTGAGAGCGAATAACGTCGCCGAATGGACATTAACTGAACAGTTATATATGGCCAAATGTCTCAAAATTTCAAACTTCCTCACTTTCCCTTGTTTTAAACTCCTCAACTTCATACCAAGGTATTACCTTCTAGATTTTTTATTACCATTAGTATTGTAGTTAGTAATTAGTGCTTGGGATTGGATCTCTTTGCCACCTAGCACTTCAAAAGGATTTTAATCGGCATTAAAGGTTAGTCCCTAATCCTTGAATTTATTTTTGAAATTTTTGAACTCATTTGCAATATTAGTATCGTATTGACATGTGTTAGGCCTCTCTGGTAGGAATAGATTTCTTGGATGTTACTTTTAATTTTAATCCTTTGCTTTAGATGTTTTATCTTCGAATGCCCTTCAGTTTTGTGGTTTATATCGAATGAATTTGCAATGGGTGATGCTTGATTGTTGTTAGATTGGTTGGGTGAAGTGTAAGTAATCCATGTTTGTGCTAAATAACGAAAATTTCCCAAGGAGGGAATGGGTGAAAACATTTTTAAGTGTAATTATAGTTAAATGACCAAATTTGGTAAAACCGGAAGAAGTCTGAGTATTCTGGGGTGATGGGATGTATGGGTCTTGGTTTAATTTTAATGGTGCATGCTTTGATTTTGCTTCCAAAGTTTGTAAGGTTGATTTTGAGAAGTGGGTTAAAAAATAGGCACGTTGGGCAACTCGGTGAGTTAGGTCGAGTTCGCCAAACCACTCGGCGGTTCACCTACTTACCCTTTATCGCCCTTAATTTCATATTTTAGTTGTTGTTGGTTCTGTAACTTTTGGCGAAGAAGCTTTAATCTCCAAAATTAGTCGGCGATTCGCCGACAGTACTCTCGATCACCTTTTGCATGATCCCCTGAACCTATAGCACTGTAACTTTCGGCGGACAATCTCTTGATCGCTGAAAGTGATCGGTGACTCACCAAAAGGACCAAACCTTTGCCAACTTGCCATAATTTTTAAGAATTCCCATTCGGCTAGTTCGATCTAGCTCGCAAAAGAGTTTTGGCGATTCACCGACTTGTTCGGCGGATCTTTCTGCCATAGAATTTTTGTGTCTAAGTGTGATTATTCTTCTAATTAATCGCAAACTTTTGCAGATATGGTACACACCAACCTAAACATGAAACCCCAAAAGAAGGCAATACAGAGCATTCGCATTAATGAAGAAGGATCAAATCTTCTGAAGAGAGGAAGGGAAGAAATCCCACAGGGTAAAGGAAAAAGATGAAGAGTATAGCCAAGAAAAGAGCAAATATTGAGGCTCAACCCACATGGTCTGACCCTGAGGATATACAGCTTCAACGCAACCAAAGGGATGAGCGCACGACTAGATCGCAGTCTACATGCACCAGAGTATTGCCTGTTGTCCCTCTTCCTGAACCAACTCAGAGCCAACTCAGGCACCTCCAGTGGCCCCTACACCCCTGTAGTTCCTCAACCATGACTACTGAACAGATTAAAGGGTGATGGGGTACGAACCATCATACAGGAGAAGCTCTTATCTGTGGAGGGGTTGGACGACAAATATCCCAATGTCCTACAAACCATCTGCTTCCATGAGTTCACGAGGCCCCTATATTCCTTCTTGGGTGAGGGAATTCTACACAGCTTATGGGGAGTTGGTGCCTAAGAACAAAAAGAAGGCAAACGAGTTTACACCGGTGAGATCGGTCATAGTCAAGGCAGGGAAGTAGAGTGCTACATTGAACATATCAACGCCGTATTAGGAAGAGCACTGCACTCTGTACTCCCTTATGAGAGATTGCCCGTTGCTAAGTCTTTAGACGATCCGAAGAAATGGTTGTCTCCTATGATTTCTGAAGACACTGCCAGATGTATCGGGGTAGGAGCTCAGATTGAGAAGAGGGACCTCAACATTGCTTCCAGGTACTGGTTTGGCTTCATCAGCAGTTCCATCATGCCATCCCAAAACGAGTCTATTCTACGCCTCCCTAAGGCAGCTTGCCTTGGGTTCATTATGTCCAGAAGGTGGATCGATATGGGGCTACTGCCTTTATAGGAGATGGCCATTAGGGCCAAACAGAAGCAGATTTCTCTGCCATTCCCTGTTCTGACCACGGAGCTGTGCCGACGTGCTGGAGTGCCTGTGGACCCTGCGAGAGACATCAAGTTCACCCTTCATCCGCCACTGACATTCGGCATATTGAGGTCGAGTACACACGCGAGGAGGCTGACAGGAGGAGAGCAGCTCTAGAAGATACATCTCCACATATCGATGTTGATTTGTTACATGCAGATGCATCTGCACCCACTCCGGCTTCTAGGCCATTAGGTACATCAGTTCATTCCTCCTCTTCATAGAATTCAGGTGCTTCTTCCTCTGTCCAGCCGATCAGATTTACTCAGGACATGATCCTAAAGATGGGGCGTTTGGCCTAATCAGCCGAAAGGAGGGCGACCAGACTGGAGAAATCAGTTTTAGGAATGATAGAGAGCGCCATATCTTCTTCACTCACCCCCTCTAGGCCTCTGTCGATGCTTTAACTTTGAGGGTTACAACTTGTGAGAGCAGAGAGGGAGACCATACGAGATACCGGCTTTGTAAACCGATGTTGCAGACCTGCGAAATGACGTGATTATCTGATGTCTGTCGACTTCAATGAATTAATGAAGGCTGCTGATGATGGAGGTGCCTCTACAACTTGGGAGATTCCTCCGACCACCACCAGAGACATGCAGAGGGATGACATAGCAGATAAGGATGCGGGTGTAGAGACCAAAGAGGACCTGATAGCAGCGCATGACAAGGAAGAAGAGGAGATCATCTTTGGCAATTTGCCAAGCCTGGTGGAGACTACTGTGCAACAGGCGACCCAGACACCGACGGATGTGACATCCACAACAGCTCCCAGTGTATCTGGCACTGCTATACCGTCTGACGAGATTCCGGGCATTGATGCACAAGTACATGCTGCTGCATCAGACATTGAGGCCCCGACAGATAGAGAGAGTGCATAGACATGACTTTTCTTTACCCCTCCTTTCTGTTTTATTTTACTTTTATTTTTTGATACTGTTATTCGTATTTGAGGACAAATGGTTTTATTGTGGTGGGGTGAGGCCCACACCTTTTGTGTTGATACTTCTGTTTTTGTGTATATATTTGGGTTGTTCTATTAAAATTTGTGTTTTATACTGCTTATGCGATTGTTTGAGCTAATGGATCCTTTTGGTTTAATTGCAAGTGATTTTAGACCTTTCTAAGAAAAAATCATTTTTTTAAAATATTTCCCACCTCTTGTGTTGAAAGTGGTTGTTCTCTTGCAAGTTTGAGTCTCGGTTTTTATCCATACCGATGACTTGAATAGTGCTCTCAATCAAAAAAACATGAATGTACGGCTACGACGAGACCAAATGAAGTTACATAGACAATATGTGAATTCTTTGCATCTCGCTGTGATTAGCCATATATAAGATTGATTCTATTGTGATGACCGTTGCACACTAGCAAAAGTGTGGGGTCTTGTTTGACTTAAGTGTCGATGCCTAGTGTGATACGCTTACCTTGAACCATGCATGACAACACCTAGAATTTACCCCATTAGTCTAGTCAATAAATTTAAGCTTTCTCTTGAGATGATCTTAGGAAATTTTGAAGAGTGTGAGACAACTTTACATATACCTCTCTTGAGACCTCCCTTGTGAGTGTGTGAATCTCTCTGGAACACCCCTTGAGCCTTAACCTTCTTTGGAAGAAACTGGATGAACACCGTACCTTTCTAGATCCATTTCTCTTAATCCTCATGATTGTTGGTTTGATTGAAATAGACAACTTAGGCCAAAAGCCTAAGTTGGGGTGTGGTGGAAAGAAAAAGGAAAAGTCAAATAAGTGCAAGAAAAGTCTCCCTTAACCCATGGTGTTGCGAAAAAATGGAAACCCTTCATATAAAAAAGAAAAGAAAAGAAAAGAATGGAAAGGAAAGTTGTAGAATAAAAGTCGAAAAGAAGTAGGGTTTCCAAGCAATCTATGGAAGTGAATAATAGGATGACTCTTGAGTACTAAAGAAAAGAATGAAGGAGAAGGAAAAGAAGTGTTGTGAGCACCACAATTCATGAGGATCATTAGTCACTAAGCTTAAATGACCATACATTTTCACTCAGCCCCACTACAAGCCTTAAAAAGACCTTTTTGATCTTGAGAATGCTGAAATGATTGTTGACTGGAAAATATGGGCAAACCTATGGATGAAAGCATGCATTGTGTTCCTCTTTTTTAGAGTGAGCGTTGTATCTGATTCCTGACCTTTAAATTGATTATACACTTGTGTGTGAAAACTGAATCATCATTTTTGTGAGGGCATTCAAATGCTTATATTGATCTCGAACTTGCATTTGAAGCAAGTAATGCGACCTTGAGAATCTTTGGTAATGGTGTGTCACAACTTGAATCATTGAGTACACAGTTGATCCTTGCATGAGTAATTTGAGTCTTGTTGTGTACATTCATGATTGAATCTTGTGTAGCACTGTTTAAGACATCCTTGTTGAACTGCTGAACTTGAGTTTTACTTGAGGACAAGCAAAAGTTTAAGTTGGGGGTGTTGATGAGTCCACAAATTGGACTTATTTAGGGCCATATTTTAATAGAATTAGTGTCCTCAAATGCTTCTTTTATCCCAATATCTGATAAAAACTCTTAAGTTTCAGGTAATTGAAGATTTAAGGAATGCATAGACACTATGTCGCAAAAAGGAACAAAAAGGCTAAAATGATTGAAGAAATGAAAGCCTGAGCATCACCAAGTCCACTTGGAGAGTCGCCAAAGGGACTTACTTCATCCTTTGTTCTAGTGCGCTGAGCCCTAAAGGAAGAGGATCAAATTGGCAGTGAAAAGGAGCAGTCGGTGCGTCACCGAATAGTTCCGCAAAGCAGTACTATATCGCCCAATGATCCAGGACACGAATATGTTGTAGGCAAGAATGAAAGGCGATGAACCAGACAAAGGGCGAATCACCGAGTTGATCGGCGATTCCTACTAAAGTCGCCGACTGATCCGCTGCAGCATTATTTCTGAAAACTATAAATACTAATTAGAGTTCTAGTTTTTAAAAGAGTCGAACATTATCATAATTTTTAGTATTGAATATTAGCTTTCTATATTTTTACTCTAAGTTTGAAGGGTTTTTGAAGACTTGAAGAAAAAGAGGATTTCATCGCTTTCATTTTGGAAGTGGGTCTCCTTAATTCTTCTTTCTTTGCTCAAATCAAGACTTAAATCTTCATACCCATTTGATTTTAGAATCATTGAAGGTATAATTTCTATTTCTTGATGTGTGACTAAAAACCCCCATTCTTGGGGTGTGATTTAGCGAATATGGGTTAATATTGTTGTTGGGTCTTGCTTTCTGGTAGATTAAATGTAGTTCAATGGTGATTTCTTCTAGTAGTTGTGGTTTAATCTAATGGATTTGTAGTTGCAAATACAAGTTCACCCATGTGTTTTCGGGTTGCTCGAGAGAGAAGTCGTGAAACCAAGACCACTAGATTGATGCCCTAAAGAGTGGGTCGACATGAGGTTCTTCCCGAGAGGGTGATCCCCAGTCCCATATCCTAACACTCAGCTTGAGAGAGTAAGTGGGGTAAGGTGTAGGCTGGTCTTCATGCGACAAATGGGTGTTCGAGAGGAACCCATTTGAAAAGGGATAAGTTGCTCGAGAGAGAATTTATTTCCACGTAAAGCTTAGCCTAGTAACTATTTTTCTACAAATTTTCTATCGAAAGCATGTACCCAATAATTGAGATTTGCCCGTAATTCGGTCACATACCAAGAACTCCCCTCTCATTTGCTTAGTTTTTATTGATTTTTACTTTTTTTACTTATTTTGTGACAAACCCCCAAATCGATATTTGACACTTTTGTGTCACCCCCTTTAATTTGTAATGTTTTTACTCGTTAATGTCTTTAGCGACGACTAATTAGAATGAAATTCTAGTTAGCTACAAATTCTCAAAACCGCTCCCTTGGGACATGACCCCAACCCTAGGTTGGGTCACTATATTATCGATGATTGTAGACAGTTGAATCGTAAGTAGTGTCGTTGGTCACGATAAGCATCAAAATGGCGCCGCTGTCGGGGAGTGGTGTTACTTGAGAAAATGTAGTTAAGTAGCGTTTTTGTTCTTCTTAGTTGTTGTTTACTAATTTTACTTTTTGTTTTGTTTTTCTTTGGAGTTGTTCGTGTATGAAGGTACCCTGAGCATGGCTGAGGGAGTGGGTAGTAAGTGGGTTGAGGCAGATCAATAAGTCGAGGGTGACTTCAAGTTAACTACGTTGGTATCTCAACTGAATGACTTAGCTACCAAAATATCTGAGATGGAAATCCAGTGCAACAACAAGGAGAGATACACACCTCCTCATGAGCGGAGGAAGTCTAGAGATGGAGAGAAATATCATGTCGAGGAAACACTTCAATTCATTCTCCATAAGATCATTGATCAAGATCGAGTGTTGGAAGAAATGAGAGAGAATATTGAAGTGTTGAATCAAATTATTGGATCTCACTCTAGATCAATCCAGCAAATCAGGTCACTCCAGATTTTTGCAGTGCGTCATCTCCACCCAAATGACATATTAGGGTTACCTAGTGACACTAGGGATAACCCCAATAACGGAGAATGAGATAGGACTTGTGTCGTGCCACGACGTTAAATAAGGCGCTTCTTGGGAGGCAACCCAAGGTCTTAAATGTTTAGGATTTTACTTTTAGAAATAATGGTGTGTTGATGTTGCAAGTTAAAGTGAAGGAAGTGTAGAATATTGAAGATTGGCAAGCAGAAGTTCCATACCGAGAGTCACCAATAGGTTGGCGTGACCGACTTGAACCATTTTTTGGCTCAACGCAAGTGCAATACAGAGCCTGTAAAACTCGGTGAACTTGAGAAGCAGTTCGGCGCATCGCTAACTAGTTCGGCAACCTCGACTAAGACCGCCAATTTGATCCCCATGAAATTGAAGATTTTACAGAAAAGGCGGGATAAATGACCACTAGGCACACTGCCTAGTGGGTCGGTAAGAGCGAATAACGTCACCGAATGGACAAGAACTGAACAATTATATATGGCCAAAGGTCTCAAAATTTCAAACTTCCCCACTTTCCCTCATTTTAAACTCCTCAACTTCATACCAAGGTATTACCTTCTAGATTTTTGCTTACCATTAGTATTGTAGTTAGTAATTAGTGCTTGGGATTGGATCTCTTTGCCGCCTAGCACTTCAAATGGATTTTAATCGGCATTAAAGGTTAGTCCCTAAACCCCAAATTTATTTTCGAAATTTTTGAACTCATTTGCAATATTAGTATCACATTGACGTGTTCTAGGCCTCTCTGGTAGGAATAGATTGCTTTGATGTTGCTTTTAATTTTAATCATTTGCCTGAGATGTTCTATCTTTGAATGCCCTTAGTTTTTGTGCTTTATGTCAAATGAATTTGCAATGGGTGATGCTTGATTGTTGTTAGATTGGTTGGGTGAAGTCTAAGTAATCCATGTTTCTGCTAAATAATTAAAATTGCTTAAGGAGGGAATGGGTGACAACATTCTTAAGGGTATTTGTAGTTAAATGGACAAATTTGGTAAAACCGGAAAAAGTTCGACTATTCTGGGGTGATGGGTCTTGATTTAATTTCAATGGTGCATGCTTTGATTTTGCTTTTGGTGTTTGTAAGGTCGATTTTGAGAAGTGGGTTGAAAAATAGGCATGTTGGGCTACTCGGCGAGTTGGGTCGAGCTCGCCAAACCACTCGACGGTTCTCCTACTGACCCTATATCGCCCTTAATTTCATGTCTTAGTTGTTGTGGGTTCTGTGACTTTCGGCGAAAAAGCTTTTATCGGCGAAAGTAGTCGGTGATTCACCGACAGTACTCTCGATCGCCTTTTGCATGATCCCCTGAACCTGTAGCACTATAACTTTTGGCGGACAATCTCTTGATTGCCGAAAGTGATCGGCAACTCGCCAAAAAGACCAAACCTTCGCCAACTTGCAATTATTTTTAAGCCAACCCATTAGGTGAGTTTGATCTAGCTCACCAAATAGGTTTGGCGATTTACCGACTGGTTTGGCAGATCTTTCTGCCATAGATTTTTTATGTTAAAGTGTGATTGTTCTTCTTATTAATCGCAAACTTTTGCATATATGGTGCGCACCAACCCAAACACGCAACCCCAAAAGAAGGGAGCACAGGGCATTCACATCAATGAAGGAGAATCAAATCCTCCAAAGAGAGGAGGGGAAGAATTCCCACAAAGTAAAGGACAAACGAGGAAGAGTATAGCCAAGAAAGGATCAAATATTAAGGCTCAACCCACATGGTCTGACCCTGAGGATATGCAACTTCTACGCAACCAAAGGGATGAGCGCACACCTAGATCACAGTCTACATCCACCAGAGTATGTCCTGCTGTCACTCTTCCTGAACCAGCTCCAGAGCCAGCTCAGGCATCTCAAATGGCCCCTACACCCCCTATAGCTCCTCAACCACGACTACTAAACAAATTAAAGAGTGATGGGGTACGAACCATCATAGAGGAGAAGCTCTTATCTGTGGAGGGGTTGGACGACAAATATCCTAATGCCTTACAAACCATCCTCTTCCATGAGTTCACACAGTTCACGAGGCCCCGAGGCCCCTATATTCCTTCTTGGGTGAGGGAATTATACACAACTTACGGGTTGTTGGTGCCTAAGAACAGAAAGAAGGAAAACGAGTTTAGACCGGTGAGATTGGTCATAGTCAGAGACAGGGAAGTAGAGTGCTACAACGAGAATATCAGCGTTGTATTGGGAAGGACAGTGCACTTTGTACTCCCTTATGAGGGATTGCTCGTTGCTAAGTCTTTAGACGATCTGAAGGAATGGTTGGCTCCTATGATTTCTGAAGACACTGCCAGATGGATCGGGGTAGGAGCTCAGATTGAGAAGAGGGACCTCAACATTGCTGCCAGGTACTGGTTTGGCTTCATCAGCACTACCATCATGCAATCCCAAAACGAGTCTATTCTACGCCTCCCCAAGGCAGCTTGCCTTGGGTTCATTATGTCCAGAAGGCGGATTGATCTGGGGCTGCTGACTTCACAAGAGATGGCCATGAAGGCCAAATAGGAAAAGACTTCTCTGCCATTCCCTGTTCTGATCATAGAGTTGTGCCGACATGCTAGAGTGTCTGTGGACCCTGCTAGAGACATCGAGGTCACCCCTTCATCCACCACTGACATTCGGCGTATTGAGGTTGAGTACACACGCGAGGAGGCTGACAGGAGTAGAGTAGCTCTAGCAGATACATCTCCAAAGATCGATGTTGATTTGTTACATGCAGATAAATTTGCACCTCTCCGGCCTCTGGGCCATCAGGTACATTTGTTCCTTCCTCCTCTTCACAGTATACATGTGTTTCTTCCTCAGGCCAGCCAATCAGAATTACTCAGGCCATGATCCTAAAGATGGGGTGTTTGGCCTAATCAGCCGAAGCTAGGGTGACCAGACTGGAGAAATCAATTCCAGGAATGATAGAGAGCACCATATCTGCTTCACTCACCCCCCCCCTCCAGGGCTCTGTTGATTCTTTGACTTTGAGGGTTACAGTTTGTGAGACCAGACAGGGGAGACCATCCGAGATACAAACTTTGAAAGCTTATATTGCAGACCTACGAAAGGACGTCAATTATCTAAATTATGTCGACTTCAATGAATTAATGAAGGCTGCTGATGATGGAGGTGCCTCTGCGACTTGGGAGATTCCTCCGGCTACCACCTGAGACCTGCAGAGGGATGACATAGCAGATAAGGATTTGGGTGCAGAGACTGATGAGGACCTGATAGCAGCGCAGGAGAAGGAAGATGAGGAGAACATCTTTGGCAATTTGCCAAACCTGGTGGAGACTATTGTGCAATAGGCGACCCAGACACTGACGGATGCAGCATCCACAACAGCTACCAGTGTATCTGGCACTGCTATACCATCTGAGGAGATTCCGGGCAGTGATTCCCAAGTACATGCTACTACATCAGAGACTGACGCCCCGACAGATGGAGAGAGTGCATAAACAAGACTTGTATTTACCCCCTCTTTGTCTTATTTTACCTTTATTTTTGGATATTGTTATTCGCATTTGAGGACAAATGGTTTTATTGTGGTGGGGTGAGGCCCACACCTTTTGTGTTGATACCTTTGTTTTTGTGTATATATTTAGGTTGTTCTGTTTTAAATTGTATTTTATACTGCTTATGCGATTGTTTGAGCTAATGGATCCTTTTGGTTTAGTTGCAAAGTGATTTTAGACCTTTCTAAAAAAAATTCATTTTTTGAAAATATTTGCCACCTGTTGTATTGAAAGTGGTTATTCTCTTGAAAGTTCGGGTCTCGGTTTCGATCAATACTGATGACTTGAATAGTGCTCTCAATCGAAAAAACATGAATGTGCGGCTATAACGAAACCAAATGAAGTTTCATAGACAATATGTGAACTCTTTGCATATCAGTGTAATTAGCCATATATCATATTGATTCTCCTGTGATGACCGTTGCACACTAGCAAAAGTGTGGGGTCTTGTTTGACTTAAGTGTCGATGCCTCGTGTGATATGCTTACCTTGAACCATGCATGACAACACCTAGAATTTACCCCATTAGTCTAGTCAATAAATTTAAGCTTTCTCTTGAGATGATCTTAGGCAATTTTGAAGAGTGTGAGACAACTTTACATATACCTCTCTTGAGACCTCCCTTTTGAGTGTGTGAATCTCTCTAGAACACCCCTTGAGCCTTAACCTTCTTTGGAAGAAACTGGATGAACACCATACCTTTCTAGATCCATTTCTCTTAATCCTCATGATTGTTGGTTTGATTGAAATAGACAACTTAGGCCAAAAGCCTAAGTTGGGGTGTGGTGGAAAGAAAAAGGAAAAGTCAAATAAGTGCAAGGAAAGTCTCCATTAACCCATGGTGTTGCGAAAAAATGGAAACCCTTCATATAAAAAAAAAGAGAAAAGAAAAGAATGGAAAGGAAAGTTGTAGAATAAAAGTCGAAAAGAAGTAGGGTTTCCAAGCAATCTATGGAAGTGAATAATAGGATGACTCTTGAGCACTAAAGAAAAGAATGAAGGAGAAGGAAAAGAAGTGTTGTGAGCACCACAATTCATGAGGATCATTAGTCACTAAGCTTAAATGACCATACATTTTCACTCAGCCCCACTACAAGCCTTAAAAAGACCTTTTTGATCTTGAAAAAGCGGAAACGATTGTTGACTGGAAAATATGGGTAAACCTATGGGTGAAAGCATGCATTGTGTTCCTCTTTTTGAGAGTGAGTGTTGTATCTGATTCCTGACCTTTAAATTGATGATATACTTGTGTATGAAAATGGAATCATCATTTGTGTGAGGGAATTCAAATGCTTATGTTGAGCTCGAACTTGCATTTGAAGCAAGTAATGCGAGCTTGAGAATCTTTGGTAATGGTGTGTCACAGCTTGAATCTTTGAGTACATAGTTGATCCTTGCCTAAGTATTTTGAGCCTTGTTGTGTACATTCATGCTTTAGTCTTGTGTAGCACTGTTTATGACATATTTGTTGAACTGCTGAACTTGAGTTTTACTTGAGGACAAGATAAAGTTTAAGTTGGGGGTGTTGATGAGTCCACAAATTGGACTCATTTAGGGCCATATTTTAATAGAATTAGTGTCCTCAAATGCTTCTTTTATCCCAATATCTGATAAAAAGTCTTAAGTTTCAGGTAATCGAAGATTTAAGGAAAGCATAGACACTATGTCGCAAAAAGGAACAAAAAGGCTGAAAAGAGTGAAGAAATGAAGGCCTGAGCATCGCCAAGTCCACTTGGCAAGTCGCCTGAGGGACTTACTTCATCCTTTGTTCCAGTGCGCTGAGCCCTAAAGGAAGAGGATCAAATTGGCGGTGAAAAGAAGCATTTGGCGCGTCACCGAACAGTTCCGTGAAGCAGTACTATATCGCCCAATGATCAAATACACGAAGATGTTGTAGGCAAGAATGGATGGCGATGAACCAGACAAAGGGCGAATCGCCGAGTTGATTGGCGATTCCTACTAAAGTCGCCAAAAAAGATGCAACATTAATTCTGAAAACCATAAATACTAATTAGAGTTGTAGTTTTTAAGAGAGTCAAACATTATCATAATTTTTAGTCTTGAATATTAGCTTTCTATATTTTTACTCTAAGTTTGAAGGGTTTTTGAAGACTTGAAGAAAAAGAGGATTTCATCTCTTTCATTTTGGAAGTGGGTCTCCTTGATTCTTCTTTTTTTACTCAAATCAAGACTTAAATCTTCATACCTATTTGATTTCAACATCATTGAAGGTATAATTTCTATTACTTGATGTGTGGCTAAAACCCTCCCATTCTTGCGGTGTGATTTAGCGAATATGGGTTAATATTGCAGTTGGGTCTTGCTTGCTGGTAGATTAAATGTAGTTTAATGGTGATTTCTTCTAGTAGTTGTGGTTTAATCTTGCTCGAGAGAGAAGTCGCGAAACCAAGACCACTAGATTGATGGCCTAAGGAGTGAGTCGACATGAGGTTCTGCCCGAGAGGGTGATCCCTTGTCCCATATCCTAACACTCAGCTCCAAAGAGTGAGTGGGGTAAGGCGTAAGCTGGTATTCATTCGGCAAATAGGTGTTCGAGAGGAACCCATTTGAAACGGGGTAAGTTGCTCGAGAGAGAACTTATTTCCACGTAAAGCTTGGCCTAGTCACTATTTTTCTACAAATTTTCTATTGAAAGAATGTACCCAATAATCGAGATTTACCCGTATTCCGGTCACATCCCAAGAACTCCCCTCTCATTTGCTTATTTTTTATTGATTTTTACTGTTTTTACTTATTTTGTGACAAACCCCCAAATCGATATTTGACACTTTCGTGTCACCCCCTTTAATTTGTAATGTTTTTACTCATTAATGTATATAGCTACGACTAATTAGATGAAATTATAGTTAGCTACAAATTCTCAAAACCGCTCCCTTGGGACCCGACCCCAACCCTCAGTTGGGTTACTATATTATCGACGATCGTAGACACTTGAATCAAAAGTAGTGTCGTTGGTCACGATAAGCATCAGTAGTCGCTCCATCTGTCTGGGCATCAGTGCCCGAAGTAACCTCAGAAGGGCCAGCTTCACCAAAAATAGCAAAAGGTGTACCTACTAGGGAGGCCTGCACCGCCGCATCTATCATGACTTCTTCAGTCTCAGTCAAGTCCTCGTTTGCAGCTCTCTCAGTCTCCTCAAACATCTCTTCATCAGTCTCTGCTTCTGATTCAGGATCGGTTGTCTGCTCCGTTCTACCCTCATGTTCGGTGGTGGTCGGAGGCATTTCGAGCACATCTGGAATCTCTACTGTTCCAAAGACCATGGACATATCGGTGGATTTCAGGTAGTTCACATCATTCCTCAGCTCCGCAATGGAGGCTTTTAAAGTCGTTCCCTCCTCGGTGGCCTGTTGACCACACTCACACTCCGTTATCCTTGCCGTAAGGGTATCAATGTCGATGCTCAATGGTGTCACAGCAACAGTCAAAGTAGCCCGAATCATATCAGGAATGGAGGTCTCGAGTGTGGCTGCCCGACGATCCGTAGAACAGGCAAGCTATCCCATTCGAAGTAATGATGCCTGGGTGATCAGAGTCCGGGAGACAGCAATAGCAGCAGGTCTAGGAGGCACTACAAGAACAGAACAACTAGGGGCATCAGGAGATACAACACAAGGAGTACCTGAAGGCCCAAGGGCCGGAGTAGACAAAGATGCCTCTGCAGGTGATAAGTCTGTGACTACAACTGGGGAAAAATTCACCAGGGCTGCCTTCATCTTCTGTTCAGCTTTGTCCTTTAAATATTATGCATCGATCCTTCGGATATTGGTAGAGGATGTGGGAATCACTTCCACATCTTTCTTGGCATCTCTAGGCACCTGAGCTTGTCTGCACAGCTCGGTGATCAATACCAGGAAAGGAAGTGAGATCTGGCGCTGCTTTGCACGCATGAGAATCTCTGAAGCAATGATCATCCCCAAATTTATCGTGGTTTCCTTTATGATGCAACCCAGACAAGCAGCGTTAGCAAGGTGAAAGATTGACTCATTCTGGGATGGCATGATTGTGCTGCTGATAAAACCGAACCAGAATCTTGCAGCAACGTTCATTTATTTATTTTCAATATGGGCCCCTTCTGCTAGCCACTTCAGAGTACCATCTGAAATTAGTGAGGCTAACCACTTTTTCATCTCCTCCACCTTCTCTGTTTTGATCAAGTGCTGGCAGTGATCATTAATACTCGTGGACATGCCCAAGACTGTGTTGATAGCATTTCTGTCATAAGTTACCTTCTTACCTCTGACAACCACGTAGTCGACTTCCTTGAAAGTTGTTGCTTGCTTCTTCCTCTGGTGTATCAATGCATCGTATGCACTGTAGAATTCTCTAACCCATCTTGGAATATAAGAACCACGGGGTTTGGTGATGATTTGGAACTTGTGGTGTTTCAGGCAATCCATTATCTCTGGGTACCTGTCGATAACCCCATCTATGGACATACGCTTTTCCTCAAGGATCGTCCTCAACCCCTCAGTTTTTAATCTATTCATTGACTTGGGCGAAGGACCCTATATCAAAGGTGCCACTACCATTCCTTGTTCTAGGACTAGAGGTGTAGAGGTGGTAGGCTGCAGATTCATGATCCTAGATGGATCATTCCTCTTTTTAGATCGTAACTCTTCCCTCTATGCTTTGACAAGCTCATCATGCTCAAAATCTGTGGTTTGAGGCTCCAGATGCTCTTCCTCACCTTTAGATGGTGTGAGGTAAGTAGCATAAATGCCATCGTTGTCTGAGCTTTCTTCTGATAACTCAGATGCCTTGACTTTGCCTTTGCCTTTTCCACCAATTGTGGACAGTTTTGTGGCTTTTCCTTTGGATAAAGTTGCATCCTCATGTAGTATAATCCCCTTTGCCTTCCCTTGGGATGGCACGTTTCGTCCTGCAACTTTAGGTCTGGCTATGTCTGCAAAACATTAGAGAAAAGCTAGTAAATAATCACATCAAAGCACAGAAAATTAACTGTAGACAGATTCACCGATTAAGTCAGTGACTCTCCGAATGACTTCGGCGAGCCAGGGCTAGCCCACTAAAAGTTTCAGTGTAGCAAGGGTTTAGGGGTGTAGAAAAAGGGTGAAACAAGGGACGATCGGTAAGTCACCGAGTGCTTTTGGCGATACCAGGATTCTCACTGAAAGTTACAAGAGCCAACAACACTTTCAGCATGAAACTAAAGGCGATGTGGGGACATTAGGTGAACCGCTGAGTGGTTCGGCGAGCTCGACCCAACTCGCCAAACAACCCAATTTGCCTATTTTCAACCCAACATCTCAAATTCAACCCCGCAACCCCCGAAAACAAAATCAAAGCATGCACTAGTCAAATTAAGCTCAGACCCACAGCACCCATTGCCCCGCAATACTCCGATTTCTCCCAGTTTTGCCAAATCAGGCCATTTGACGACTTTTGCCCTTAAGAATGGTGTCACCCACTCTATCATTGTGCAATTTACGTCATTTAGCGTAAACATGGGCCACTCAGAATTCATCCAACCAATCTAACCATAATGCAAGCACACCCCAAAAACGTTCATGCACTTTAACGTGCAAATTTGAGGGAATTTAACAATGCACTCAAAACAGGCAAGATGTTCAAATTTAAAAATAGGAAACAATCATCTTATCACTACCAGAGAGGCCTAGCACACGATAATACGAAATGATCACTGCAAATGAGTACAAAATTTCGAAAGTAAATTTGAGGTTCGGAAAACCAACCTTTTGTGCCGATTAAATTACTTTGAATTGCTAGGCAGCAATGAAATCCAAGGTCCGAGCACCAATCAACAACCAAAATACTTATGAAATGCAAAAGTATTGAAAATACTAACTAGGTGCGAATTTGTGAAGTTTGAAAAAAGGGAAAGTGAAGAGTTTGAAACCGTCCATTTCGCATCCATTCGGCGACATTAGTCATGCTCGCTGATCTACTCGGTGACGCGCCAAGTGGTCACTTACCTCACCAAGTTTTATAGGGCCTTCATGAAAGTGAGGGTCACAACGGCGGTATACATCAGGCACACTGACCTCTTCGCCGATGCGCCGACTAAATCATTTATTCGCCAATCCTGCATCTTTCAAACACTTTCCTTACATAAACCTGCACAAATCAGCATACTCTTATTCACCAAAACAGAAATAAAGTACTAAAGGATTATGGGTTGCCTCCCAAATAATGCCTCAGTTAATGTCGTGGCACGACGCAAGTCAGGCAACCCCTCTTTAGGATCCGGATATAACTCATTCAGAAATTGGTCCATTTAAGATCCTAGCAGTTGAATGAGCATAGCATGGGAAGTTGTCATCTGTTTCAACAACAATACATTCTCCCTGAGCACCTCCAGTACCCTATGATGCTCATTGGATTTTTGGAGTAGAAGTGTGAGCATTACTTTGATATGTCCATCCTCCTTGTTCTTAAGTTTCCTTCGTTCATGAGGGGGAACGTAGCGCCCCTTCTTGTTGTACTGGACTTCAAGATCCCCAATTTTCTTTGTCAACTCATCTAACTGGGTTAGCAGTATTGCTAAGCTGAAGTCTCTCATTTCTATTGCTTGATTTGGCTCATTTAAGTTGTCAAGCAACTTGGCTGCTATCATATAGGGTTGTTGTACTAGACTATCTGAGACAATTTGATCAGCCAACATTTTGTTCCCTAGACTAAGACTTCTGTAGAAACATTCCAGAAGGACTGTGTCGGGGATTCCATGAGTAGGGAATTGACTCAGAAGTGCTTTAAACCTCAGCCATGCCTCATTAAGTTGTTAGCCTTCCAATTGCCTAAGAATCTTATCTCGGAACATCATCACTTCTAATGGAGGAAACTCCATTTTCTCGCAAGTACTGCTTGACATATTCACCTCCTCTATTTCATAGCTCAATCAAGCAAAAAAAAACTAAAAATTAGGTTAGTAAAGCTACAATTAAGAAGAACAAATTTTTTTACTAAATGAAGAATTCTCAAATAACACCACTCTCCGGCAACGGCGCCATATTGATTTTTGGACGTAATCAACTGACACTAGTTCGGTTCAAGTGCAAACCATCACGTGTAGTAATATAACCCAACCAAGGATTGGGATCGTTCCCACAGGAAGTGGTTTTGAGAATTAATAAAAAATAAATTTAGTTTTAATCAGTCATAGCTATAGACATTATCGAATACAAACATACTAAATCTAAGGGGTGACGCAAGCGTCAATTATCAAATGAGGGGTTTGTATTAAACGAATGAACAAAAACAGCAAAAATATAAAGAAATAAGATAGGGGAGACGGATTCTTGGGATGCGATAGGAATATGGGATAAACTAGACTATCGGGTACATGGTTTTGATAATAAATTGTTGAACATTTGTGACTAGGCTAGACTATAGTGGGGGTAAGCTTTCTCTCGAACAACTTACCCCGAATCAAACTGGTTTCTCTCGAACACCGATTTGCCGCATTAAGCACAGCCTCCACCTTAGACCATTCACTCTCTCGAGATGAATGTGTGGGAGAAGGACTAGGATTCACTCTCTCGAGCTAAACCCATGTCGACCCAATACCACCGGCTATCATTTTAGTAGTCTTAGTTTTACGACCTCTCTCTCGAGCAAGCCAAAAACACAAATATGAAATCATATTTGCAACTACAATCCCATTAAGTTCATACACAACTACTAAATGAAATCACATTTAAACAACAAATAAACCATCGACAAGCAAGACCCAACAGTTAACTTAACCCATATTCACATAATCACACCCCAAGAATTGGGGTTTAGCTAGACATGTAAAAAAGATAAAAATTGATACCAATATGATTTTCTAGGTATTAAGAATTAAGTCTTAAAACACGTCAAGAGTGAAGAATCTTCGAGAGCCACGTCCAATTTCTTGGAGTTGAAACCCTTTGAATCTTCAAGGTCTTAAAACAAAGTCTCCAAAACCCTCTAAAACTTGAATATGAAAATATTCTAAGTCTCAATAATAATTGTCTACAACTTGATTTATTATTCTAAGCTAACAATTTAAACAAGTATTTATAGTGTTTGAAAATTTGTGCTGCGGAGGACCACTCGGCGTAGTTAGTTGGGATCGCAGATACACTCGGCAATCTGCCCTTTGGTCTAGTTCATCGCCTTTCTGCTTTTGCCTTCAGTATTTTCACATTTTGAAGCATTGGGCGACAGGGAACTGCTTCGCAGAACTGTTCGGCGATGCGCCGACTGCTCGTTTTCCTTGTAGACTTGACCTTCTCCTTCAGGGCTCAGAACAGTGGAACATTCGGTGGGATTTGGGGCCTTTCGATGACTCGCCTAATGGATTAGGCGATCCTCATGGCGTCTTTTCTCCGTTCTTTCAGTCGCTTTGTTCCTTTTTTCTTGACAACATCCATGCTTTGTCTCTCAATCCAAATACCTGAAACTTAAGGTTTTACAACAATTATTGAGACAAAATATGCATTTGAGGACACTAATTCTATCAAAATATAGCCTTAAATGAGTCCAAATTGTGGACTCATCACTACTTCATAGGGTTGTTGCATTATACCATCGGGAACAAGTTGATCAGCAACTCCTTTGTTCAGTGAGTCAAAGATCCTATAGAAGTATTGTAGTAGCACATTGTTTGGAAGTGTGTGAGTCAGCATTGAAGTACCAACTTCTTAAATCTCAGCCACGTCTCATGGATAGGCTCCCCCTCTAAGCGTCTGAAATCTTGGATGATGTCTCTAAGCATCATCATCTTTGATAGGGGAAAGAATCTCACAGAGAATGATGTAGTAAGTTCATCCCATGAAGTGATGGAGTCCCTTGGTAACTCGGCCAACCATTTTGTAGCTTCACCCATTAAAGAGAATGGGAATAACCAGTGACGGACTAATTCTTGTGATATGTTATTTAATCAGAACCAACCACAAACGTCCACGAAGTTCCAAATATTCTCATGAGGGTCTTCATGTGCCAACCCTCCATATAATCCTTTCATTCGGAGAAGTTGCAACATTATGCTCGTAATATGGAAGACTATATTACCGTCAATAGGGGGTAGATGAATTGCACCAACACCACCCAATTGGATTGGGTCATTCATATCATTAAGGTTCCCAATATCATCTTGGTGACCCACTTGGCTACCATTACTTCTGTTTACACTCATCTTTTCCTCTATTAAACACAAGCAACAAAAAAAAGCTAAAGTAAGTTGATTCAACTACAACCAAAGAGATCACAATTCAACTTCAATAAAAGAATTTTAAACAACACCACTCCTTAGAAGCGGTGTCATTTTGATTAACGTTTCAAGCACACCTCATCCAATTCTAGGTGCAAACGATCGTTAAATAGTATAAAACCCAATGAAGAGTTGGGGTCGAACCAACAGGGAGCGGTACGTGTTCAAATTCAAGTATGAAGTACAAACGTGGTTTAAATAGCTATAGGAATAGAAATTATCAAAAATGACATGTAAACAAGTCTAAGGGATGACAACAAATGTCATATGGGGGGTTTTTGTTTGCAATTCGTAGCTACAACGCAATCAAATAATAGAAAATAACAATATAGAGAGGAATTCTCAGGATGTGATTGATTATAAGCAAATTTTGCTATACGGGTAGTTGAAACTATTAATAGATAGCTAAATATCAGTGGGTAGGCTGGACTATGATTGAAAAAGTTTTCTCTCAAACAACTATCACATTTCAAGTGATTTTTATCGAACAACAACATCCTTAACAAATAAGAATAGCCCACAACCATAAAACATCTTCTCTATCAAGCAAGATGGGTAAGATCAGATTTAGGATTAACTATCTCGAGTTGAACCCATATAAACCTAATACCTACAAACCATTAATCAAAATTCTTAGTTCCAAAACCTCTCTCTCAAGCAAGCTTAGAACTCAAAATTAGAACTTGCAACTGCAATTTATAGATTAAAACACAGCTAATTATTAAACCCACTTAAATATCGCATTTAAATTAGTAATTAACAATACCCATAATCTAATTCAACCCCTAATAACATAATCACACACCAAGAATTAGGGTTTAAGCCACACATCATAAAAATAGAGAAACGATTACTAAATACATTCGCCATGATCTGGGTAAATGTTCTCAAGTCTTTACAATGGTCCAAATTGAAGAAATTTTGAAACCGACTTGCAAATACTCAAAATTAAGCTTGGAAATCCTCAAAGTCTATACTAAGAACTACAAAGTAACATAAAACCGTTACTCTAGAATTGGAACTGCAATATCTGGGAGACAACTCTAAAATCCCTTTTAAAATTCAATTTATAGTTTCCCAAAATTTAGACTAAAAGTCTAGTCGAAGGCTTAAGTCAGGCTCGCTGAGTGGTTCAGCGATCCGCCCTTTGCTCCCTTCCATCACCCTTTTGCATTGGTCATCAACCTCCGAGGTCTTGTAACTTTTGGTAGTCAAGCTTGTTATCGCAAAATCAATCGGTGATTCACCGAACGTTCACTTCTGTTGCCAACTTGGTTTCTTTCCCCAGGACTGGCACAGTGGACTATTAAGCGAGATAAAAATCCACTTTGGATTTTCGCCGAGTGGTCTTGGCGATCACCAGGATCTCCTTTTCTCCACATCTTCAGCTTATTTTGCACCTTTTTATCTAGTAGCATCCTTGCCTTTATCCTTAGCTCATATACCTAAAAATTAATGCTTTAACATTAGTTTATAGCATAAATTAGGCATTTGAGGATACTAAAACTATCAAATCAAAGCCCTAAATGAGCCCAAATCTTGGACTCAACATACATTCGAGTGTCCATCATGATCGATATAGTTTTCTTGGATTGTGATTTTGATAAGAAGTATATTTGTGCAAGTTCAATGTGGTAATCCGAATTGCTTGATTCTTGCATGAACCCTTAGCATATCATTGAGACTAGCTGAGTATTAATTGTTAGACTTGCAATGATTGTTGTACACAAGCTTGAATTTGTAGAGTTATTCCTAATGATTGTGTTTGAGTGCCATGTGTGGTGAGGTGTACTTGAAAGCCATGTGTTTGGATGCTGGTCCAATTTCTTAACCTTGAAAAATGTGGGAAATTACCTCAGGCACAAATTTTGAGAGCGAGCCAAATTATTATAACTTCTTTGGGACTACCTTGTAAGTGTGTGCACCCATTTTGGCACCATTTGAGCTTATTCCATTTCTTTGAAACCCTATTGAACTCCATAGCCTTAAAATTGAACTCCCTTTCTCACCCAAAAAACTTCGTGAAGCCAAGTGGAGAAATTATGAGGCATATACATGTATCCTTATTAAAAATATGGAAACCCTCCATTTAAAAAAAACAAAAGTGAAAAAGTTTTGTTTCATAAATAAAAGTGTTGGGTATCTACATTGCTTAGTTGAACAAAAGGGGTTTCCATAAAAGCTCAAAAAGAAAAGAGTGTCACTACAACAAAAACAATTTTTAGCGGCAATAAATGGACACAATAATAAAGAGTGCTAAAGTCTTTACCAACATTAGTTAAGTACCGTTAGATTTAATGTCGCTAAATGCTTGTGGGACATATAGAAAAAGTGCTAATTGCCGCTAAAAATACATATTTAGCGGTAATTCAGCTATTACCGTTAATTAATTGTCGTCAAAGATCATTTTTTATTTAGCGTGTAGTAAAAAGAATGAGTATTAGTCCTTATGTTCAAAGAGCGAAAGAGGTGGAATTGAAAAACACAATTTCTTCAAAAGGTGAAGTCACCAAAGAAAATATCATACCTTTACCCTCGGCCCTATTACAAACCTTGAAAGACTTTTAGATCTTGCAAAAGAAAAGTAATTTTATGATTGGAAATATGGGAAAACATATTGGTTTAAACATGCATTTCTTTTTTTTTTAGAGTGAGAGTTCGTTCTTTGTTCTTTAGATTTTATTGTCAACTACAAGATTTTCTTTATAAAGAAATTGATAAACGCTCAACCACACCTCATCCAATACTAGGTGTGGACGATCGTAATCTAATATAAAACATAGAGCTGGGGTCGAACCCACGGGGAGCGGTACAAGTTCAAATTCAGTTACGAAGTTACAAATGTAATCTAATTAGTTGTAGGAATAGAAATTATCATAAACATGTAGTTCAATTGAAAGGGGTTACAACAAATTTGAAATGGGGGATTTGTTTGTCAATTCACAACTAAAACAATTACTAAAAACAGGGGGTTTCAACAATATTAAGAGGAATTCTCGGGATGTGATCGATCATAAGAAAATTTCCATATATAGGTAATTGAAATTTAATAATATTTTTCTGAATCATTGTGGGTAGGCTAGACTATAAGTGAAATAGTTTTCTCTCGAACAACTATTACGGTTCAGGCGAGTTCTCTAGAACCTCGAAAAGCTTTACACTTCAAAACAACTTAAAACCTTAATTTATTCACTCTCTCGAGCTAGATAGGTAGAATCGAGTTTAGGATTCACTCTTTCGATTTTGAATCCATATCAACCCAATAACTACAATCATTAATCGAAAGCTTTGGTTTCAAAACCTCTTTCTCAAGCAAGCCACGAACTCAAAGTTAGAATTGAATTTGCAACTACAATTCATGGATTAAAACATAGTTAATGATTAAACCCACATTAAAGCAACAATTAAGTCATTATACAACAATACCCATAAGCTTATTAGACAAATAAACACATGATCACACCCCAAGAATTGGGGTTTTATCTAAACATCATAAAAAGAGAGAAACAATGAACAAATATATTAACCATGATCTGGGTGAAGGTTTCCAAGTCTTTACAATGGTCCAAATGAATAAATTCCAAAACCTACTGGAAAATTCTCAAGTTTAAGCTTCAAAGTCTACAATGGAAAGTCAAAAACACAGAGAAAACTCAAAATGTCAAACTTAGGGAATTAGAATTCCTTAAACTTCATTTAAAATTTCAATTTATAGTTGCCCAATTTTTTGCCTGAAAGACCATTGGGCAAAGTAAATCGCGCCTCGCCGAACGAGTTGTCGATCCTCTCTCGGATCCAATCCATCGCCGGTTTGCATTGGTCATTTGTCTTCAGGGTTCTGTGACTTTAGGTGATCAAGGTTGCTTTCGCGGAGTCCTTCGACGATTCGCCGACTGCCCATTCCTGTCGCCAAATTGGTTCTTCCTCAAGGCTAGCACAGTGGAACTTTGGGCGAGCTAATGAGCCGCTCAGTGGTTCGCCGAGTGGTCGTGGCGATCACCAGGATCGCTTTTCTTCACTTCTTCAGCTTGTTTGCTCCCTTTTTCCTGGTAGTGTCCTTGTCTTGCTCCTTAGTCTTCATACCTGCATATCAATAGTTTAACATTAGTTTAGGGCATAAATTAGGCATTTGAGGACACTTAAACTATAAAACAAATCCCTAAATGTGTCAAAATCTCAGACTCATCAGCACCCCCAACTTAAACTTTTGCTTGTCCTTAAGTAAAACTCAAGATCAATCGGTTCAACAAGGATGTCTACAAACAGTGATTCTTAAGACTCAACATGAATGCACACAAAAGGTTCAAACTACACATACAATGCTCAATTATGCACTACAAGATTCAAATTGTTACTCACCATTATCAAGTGTACTCAATCTCACAATGCTTGCTTCAAATGCAAGTTCAAGTTCAACAAAGGTACTCAAATGCCTTCACAAAACAGATGATTCCATATTCACACAAAATTCCTCAAAAATTTAAGGTCTCGGAATCACATACAACTCTCACACCCAAAAAGATGATCACATGCATGACTCCACCCATAGGCTTGCCGTTATTTTCCAATCAATATTCGTTTCAGCTCACTCAAGATCACAAAGGTTTTTTTAAGGCTTGTAATGGGGCTGAGTGTAAAGGTATGGTCATTTAGGATTAGTGGCTTCTACCTTCATGAAGTAAGTCCTGAAAATCACTTTTTATCCTTTGCTTTCACATTCAAACATGTTCATAATCCACCCCATTATTCAACTAAACATGAAACACCAGTTACCTCTTTTTTCACTATTTTCACACACTTTATATCACAACTTTTTCTCTTTTTCAGTATTTTTCTTTTCTATTTGTTTCTCTTTTTTTTACATAGAGGGGTTCCATTTTTTTCAAAACAATCCATCAATGGGGGATTTTTCACACTTCGTGACTTTCCTTCCTTTTCACCACATCTCCAACTTAGGCTTTTCGCGTAAGTTGGCTATTCAAACGAATCAATACTTCATGAAGGTTATGGGTGATGGGATAAAGTGGTCAAAGTTGTTCAAGTTTCTTCCAAAGAAAAGGATAGGCTCAAAAGGTGCCAAGAAAGGTTCACACTTCTCACAAGGTTGGCTAGAAAGAGATATATTGTCGAATTGGTTCACTCTTCAATCTTTTTGCCCAAGATCATTTCAATTGTTTTCTTCACTCATTCAATCGGACCAACGGGGAAAATTCTAGGTGTCGTCAAGCACAATGTTCAATACAACCTCACCACACAAGGAATTTGTAAAATTATCAAACAAGACTCAGCACTTTCTAGCTAGCGTGCAATGTTCATCCCAACAAACTTAATCGACAATCGAATAGTCACAATGAGATGCTAAAAGTTCACATATTGCCAATGTAACATAGTTTGCCTCATTGTAGTCGCACATTCATTTCATTTAATTTAGAGCACTATTCAAGTCATCGGTATTTACCACAATCGGCACTCAAATTTACACAAGAACAACCACAATCAAACACAACAGAGGTGGCAAAAATTTTAAACTTAGTTTAAAACCATTTAAACACCATTTTCAAATTAAAACAATGGGCCACAATTTATCAACAACCAAGATATATATAAACATATAAGCTCAAATATTCACAAAAACCAATATTCACAAAAGAGCCCACAAGATGTAGGTATGGAAATACCTCACCCCACCAATAAAATATAGAGTTTTCCTCTAATGCAACAAAAAACAATCACAGTCTAAAAAGTAATAGTGTAGGAGGTAAGAAGATCATCCTGCCAGGATAGGCCTAAGATGAAGTCTGCATATCAGTCACTCCCTCTATCTGGGTATCATTGCTAGTGTCTCAACATCCTTGGCTCCACAAGAGCCCACCATAAACATGTCCTCAAGCGATATCTGCCTAGCTGTCTCAAACATGGAACCCTCCAAGTCAACCAAATCATCATAGATTGTCTCATCACGAACACCAAGTTGTTCCTCAACTGTCTCAGCCTTGGGTTAGCACCAACATCACCAACTCTAGTCTCATCTCTGGTAGTAGTTGGAGGAACATCAGAACAAGCTCGAATATTTGTATTCCGCGTGTGAGAAATCTCCACCATCCCAAACATCATCAAAAAATTAGTGGACTTAAGCTAATCCACATCCTTCCTCTACCCAGTAATATCGGCCTTCAAGGTTGTCACCTCATCTGTAGCACCTCGACTCTGCTCACCAGCTACGACTCTAACAATAAGGGCATCTAGTAGCAACTTGTGATCCCTCATCTTAGCTCTAAGTGGGGACAAAGCAACAACTATCACCCACTCTATCATCTCAAGCATAGAAGCCTCAACCTGGAGGGCACACACATCGGGTTAATGAGCCAGATGGCCCATCATGTACAACATGGACTGGGTTATAGGGGGTCGTAAGGTAGAAGCAACAAAAGCAGAAGATCTAGTTGAAGGGGGTGCAACATATGTGTTAGGGTCTCAAAAGAAGAATGTCCATAAGTACCTTAAGGCCCACTAGTCAGAAGGGGCATAATTGCCTCTATCGGCAACATGTCAACATCAACCTCCGGGGAAGTATCCGCTGGTGCTACCCTCCTCTTTTTAGCCTCATCCCGTATATACTTAACGGTAATACGCCTACCGTCAGTAGAGGAAGTGGGCGTCACCTCCACATCCGTCTTCTCATCTCTAGGAACTGGACGTCGTCTGCATAACTCAGTGATCAATAATGGGAATGAGAGTCAGGTCTGTCTCTGCTTGGCCTTCATGGCTATCTCATGCTTAATCAACAACCCTAAATTCAATTCCTTGGAATCACTAATATACCCTAGACAGCCTTCCTTTGGGTGTTTGAGGATGGACTCGTTCTGCGATGGTATAATAGTGCTACTTATGAACCCAAACATGTATCTAGCAGCAACATTCGGGTCTTTTTTCTCTATCGAGGCATCTACCTCTATCTACCTTGGGGTGACATTAGAGATATAGGGTGCCACCAGACCCTTGAGATTATACAAGGTCTTCTTCTTGACATGATCGATGTAATCATACATAATGTAGCAGCCCAGTACCACATTTATATCTGAACATCGACACTTCACTTTCTTCCCTCTGACAACCACGAAATCAACCAACTTGAGCATGTTGGCCTTCTTCTTTCCCTTAGGGACCAGCTATCCATACACCATATAGAATTCTCGAACCAAAGTAAGAAAGTAGGGGCCTCAGGGTTTAGTAAATAACTTGACTTTGTGAAACTTGATAGTGTTCAGCACCACTGACATGTCCACCACACCTTGGGTAGATAATTTTTTTCTTATAGAATGGTCCTCAAACCCTCGGTCTTTAGTCGATTAAGTGACCGAGAAGGAGGACCCTGTACTGGTAGTGTTGGGACCATTATCTATGCCAGAGCTGTTGCTGGAGGAGTAGGAGGAGTCGGAGGCACCGGGATCCTAGATGGACCATTCATTGCTTTGGATCGTAGCTACGCTCTCCGGGCCTGTAATAACCAGTCATCCTTAGGGTGTGAATCCCCCTCATTGTCAGATGTGGTAAGGTGTGCTTTGTAAACTCCCTTGATGTCAAATATCTTCCCCGTTGGTGTCACAACTACGGGCGCCTTACCCTTGCCTTTACCTCTCTTTGGAGGTAGTTTAGTTGCCTTTGCTTCGGAAGCATCTGCTTCCTTACTAATTGTTATTCCACGTGCCTGCTTCTGGGGAGGTATGTATCTACCTTGTACCTTGGGTCTAGCCATGCCTACAAAACAATGTGAAAAACGTTAGAAAATTTTTAGAAAAATTGTTGCATGAAGACTAGACGAACCGATCAGAGAGTCGCCGAACCACTTTGGCGAGCCAGGTCGGGCTCTCCGAAAGTTCCAGAACAAAAACTTCAAACAATCAAAGTTGGTTGGCTATGTCCAGGGCCATTTAGCGTATCTCCAAAACCAATCGAAGAACTAACAGTAGCTCCCCAAAAGTTACCGTGTAATTAAAGAAATAGGGGCACAGAAGGGCGATCATGAAACACTTTCGGCGAGTGAACTCGACAAGTTCAAGCATATCGCTAAAAGTTAACTAAGCACAACCTCAACATTTAACAAAATTAAGGGCAATCTACAGGACGTTTGGCGAACCACTGAACCCTTCGGCGAGCTCAACCCAGCTCGCCAAATGGCCCAACGTGCTAATCTTTCACCCTATAATTCAAAATAAATCCCACAACCCCTGAAATAAAAATCAAACACTTACACTATGAAATTAAAGCAAGACCCATACTACCAACGCCCTCAGGGTACTCAGACTTTCCCCGATTTGGCCAAAATTGGCAAATTTATGTCTTTTTCCTTTAAAATATTGTCAACCACTCTATCATAGGGAAAAATTTGACAATTATAACAATTCGGGGCTACTCAGACTTCATCCCGCTAAACCCACAACATTTACAATCCAACCCAACAAATTAATCTCATTTTCAACAAGCAACGACATGGGATAATTTGATAAAAGGTCGATTAATTACAATTTCATATCAGATCAGGCAAACAAACTACAACACAATGATCAAAATGATATTACCTATCGATATCAATAACAAAACATTAATTTGCTTTTTATATCAACCAACAATTGTTCGGGGTTCGGAAAACCAACCTTTATGCCGAAAAAAATTTGAAATGCTAGGAAGCAAAGTAATTCCAAACTCCTTCAGGGCAAAGAGTCCACACAAAACCAGAGTAAAAATGCAAATATATTAAAGACTAATATCATTGTGAGAGTACAGGAGTGGCAAAGATAAGAGAGTGAAGGATTTTTGAATTTAGAAACCGTTTGGCCCTTTTAATACCTTTTAGTTCGCGCACCAGTCAGTGGAGTAGGTCGTGCTGGCCAACCCACTCGGCGATGTGCCGAGTGGTATTTTTGTCTCACCGAGTTTTATAAAACTCCCAGCTATTTGGGGGGTTCAAACAGTGGATAATGTCGGGCTCACTAACCTTTTCGACGAGTCACCGATTAAGCTTTTGGCTCACTGAGTTTTACAGAATCCCACATCAAGCTGAGTGGTTCAAATGGCGGTCCAAATCGGGCACGCCAACCAGTTCGGCATATCGCCGATTGGACTTTTAGCTTGCATATTGCCCATTTTCCAATACTTTCACTTTTCAACCTACAAAATCAACACCTGTTATTCAAAGGCAACATTTAAAATATCAACAACATGGGTTGACTCCCAAGAAGCGCCTTATTTAACGTCGTGGCGCAACAAAAATACCTATTCAAGCTTCATTTTTGGGATTGCACATCATGTCACTAGGCAACCCACATTTTGGCCTTGGGTTCAAATGAGATGAAATTTTACCCATTTTCATTTCAAATTGCTTAATTCAGACTGAGTGAGAAGTCACCGCCTGATTGAGAGTTGAGACGTCCTCTTTCATCTCTTTCAGCACTTTGTTCGACCCTTCTACGTTATTGAGAATGCGTGCAAGCATATCTTCCGTACGAAAGTTCTCCGGGTCAGCTCTTTGCTCTTTAGGCTTTTGGCATTCATAAGGTGGGTCGTATCTTTTCTTTTCACCATCTTTTTCCTTCCAAGTAGCATTACGGTCACGCCATTCCCTATCACAATATATCCATCCATCATCTCTATTCTAACCTAGATTTCCACCCGACCTTGGATAGTTTGAACGAAACCCTCCTCTTTTATTTGCAAGGAAGTTTACTTCCTCATTGAACATCGCCTCAAATTGTGTTTCTTTGGGGTTTGATCCACCAATACCCATAACATTTACACTCTTCAACCCACTACCCATCATATTTTTTGACAATAAATCCAATTAGGTAATAATTTTGGCCATATTTGGTCTCTCTCTTGATCCTTCTCAATTTGCTCTTTTGTGATCCTAAAAGTGAGAGGAGACATTTGGTCCTCACGAGTGTACCATGCCTTATTGATTTTGGTCATGCCATCAAAGAGTTGAGACGCTACTTCATAAGGCTATTGCATTATACCTTTGAGAACAAGTTGATCACCAACACCTTTGTTCACTGAGTAGAGATGTCAAGCCCCGAGCTACCCTAAAGTCGCGGACACAGGACCTAGGATCACAAGTAACCCCAAGCTAACCCTGCTGGCATGACATGAGCATACTATGATAACAAAACTAATGCGGAAACTCAAATATCATAGGAATGAATGTGATAAGGAATACCCATATACTAAACCTGAATATATATCAAATCGGTGAGTTTAATACAAAATAAATATCAAACTCAAGTATTAAGTTGAATCTACTATGTTTGAAATAAGCCTTTAAACTGACTAGAAATGTTGGGACCTGCCCCAACTAGATCTAGCAAAAATGAAACTAAAGACTAAAAGCGATAAACATAAACATGTCGCTAGTCATCGAAGAATGAGGACTCACCACTAATGTTGCTGAACTGAAGATCGGGATCCGATATATGCATGATATGACTGTTGAGGCCCTGAACCTATATCACGAGAAGATGAAACATAATGTATGCATCAGTAATTGAAAGGTACTGAGCATATAAGATAAAGTAAAGCTGAAATAAATATATAACTAAACAAGCAATAAAGAAAGAGCATAATCTCAATATGATATAGATAGTGAATACAGATCTAACTACATGCAATGAATAATTTATAACATGATGATACTGAATACTGTACTGTAATGTGGTCAATGCAATAGAATCTGACTGAAATGTAGGAGCTACTAATAATCGATAATAAAACTACATGAGCAAAATGTGGAGTCCGATGTATACGACCCATCGAGAGGACCCATTATACCCTTCCATAGGTATAGAGGCATGCTGGCGTGATCACTAAACTAATGCCCACAGAGGGGACTTACAACCTACATGGCTCATAGTTCTGGGACTATAAGGGTGACTGACCCTAGTCCAACTCGGTATTATGCTACTCCCAATAGATTAAGTGATTAACACATTATGACTGAAATACTGCAATATACTGGATAGCTCAAAACTGACATGCAAACTGAGAATGCAACATTAATAAACTGATAATGACACATTATAAAATTGAGGCATGTATATTTGAAATAACTGAAATATTTGGCCTAGTATGTGTAATTCAAGAACTAAAGAACTACATAGCTAAGGATCTGAAATTCATGCAAGAAATCAAGTAATAACATGATAATCTTATTTGGAACATTTAAACAAATAATTCATGATATCTGCTGAAGTTCTAGAAACCCTAGGTCTAGTTAATAGTAGGGAATCAAGAATCTGACTAAATTCTAGGGACCTAATGGGTGAAAGGAACCCACTAGTGAAATCCCACATACCTGGTGATGAATTCCATGGAAAAATCTTTTAATTTTGGGGCTGGAACTGATGGAATCTTGTTGCGTTCTTGAACTACGCTTCTTGGCGTCTTTTCTCCTCTTACGCTATAATTTCTCTAAGTTTTGATTAATGATTTGACTTAGGTAAGTTATAGGTATGATTCTAGGTTTAAACTCACTAAAATCTCATAATTTAGGGAATAAATGACGTTAGTTTAGGGGTTAAATGAAATAGGAAAAGACCAAAAGACCCCGGACTTAACTGTTGTCGATCGACTAACGGTATGTGCTGGTCATCCATCGATCAGTACTGAAGCTAGGCTTTTGAGGGTCTGATCCATGGCCCTGGACCACAGACCGTGGTATGACCTACAACCCATAGGTCCTGGCGTAGCTTAACCCTTAGCCAAATTTTCAGAGGCTTCTAGGAGGTGGGTCGAAGATGCAAACCATGGACCTACATGACAGACCGTAGGTCCTCCTACAGTTCATGGATGGTGCATGTGGGTGCCACCTGCAACACATGAAAGTTGCAATCTGGTATGTTCGAGTATACGGGGTGTTACATTTTCTGCCCCTTGGAAACATTCGTCATCGAATGAAGACTAAACTAGCTGAAATGGAGAGAGAGGGATGCAATCCCCACCACTAAAAATACTGAAACTGATTCCTGGCTGAGCTAAGTTCCAACAACATGCAAATACGCTGAAAATGCAAGTACAAATCGAAGAAACATGATACTAAGACTGAAGCTACACATGAATGACTAAAAAACTGAAGAGGAACTATTACCTCAAGCTGCAATAGAATAGGAAGGAAATAGGTTAGGATACTTGGCCTTTATGGCTGCTTCTGCTCCCCAAGAAACTCCCTTTACGGACGGATTCCTCCACAAAACCTTGACTGAAGCGACTTCTTTGTTTCTCAACCTTCGAACCTGACGATCAAAGATTTCAACTGGTGCCTCTTCGTAAGTTAGACTATCCTTCATAGCCACATTTTCTAAAGGTACTATAGATGTTGGATCACCCACACACTTCTTCAACAAAGAAATGTGGAAAACCGGATGCACTGTTGCTAGTTCTGTTGGCAACTCAAACTCATAAGCCACTTTACCAATCATTTTCAAGATCCTATAAGGGCCTATATATCTAGGACTGAGCTTCCCTTTCTTGCCGAATCTAATCACCCCTTTCATAGGCGACACATTCAGGAAAACCCAATCATCAACTTGGAACTCTAGTTCCCTTCTAATTACATCTGCATAGGATTTCTAGTAACTCTGGGCTGTCTTAAGTTTATCTCGAATGAGTTTCACTTTCTCCATAGCATCATGAACTAAATCTGTCCCTATCAAGGCTGCTTCACCTACTTCAAACCAACAAACTGGAGATCTAAATCTACGCCCATACAATGCCTCATAAGGGTCCATCTGAATGTTGGAATGGTAACTATTATTGAAGGCGAACTCAATGAGAGGACGGTGATCATCCCAATTACCCTTGAAGTCGATCACACAAGCTCTCAACATGTCCTCTAAGGTCTGAATGGTACGCTCTTCCTGGCCATCCGTCTGCAGAAGTAATGTTGTGCTAAGGTTAACCTAGTACCAAGACCTTTCTGAAATGACTTCGAGAAATAAGAGGTAAACTGAGGACCTTAATCTAAGATGATATAAAAAGGAATCCCATGCAACCTCACAATCTCATTAATGTAAAGCTTGGCATAGTCCACCGCCGAATCTGTATTCTTGACCGCCAAAAAGCGTGAAGAGCTAGTAACTCTATCAAGTATCACCCAAATGGAGTCATGTTGTTTGCGAGTACGAGGTAAACCTGTGATGAAGTCCATGTTGATCACTTCCCACTTTCAAGTAGGAATACCAATCTCTTGAATAATACCTCTGGGTTTCTGATGTTCTACCTTGACTTGCGGGCAATTGGGGCACTTAGCCACAAAATCAGCTATATCTCTTTTCATATAATTCCACCAATAGACTTCCCGCAGATCGCAGTACATCTTAGTGGCACCTGGATGAATAAAATATATAGAGTTATGGGCTTTTGGAAGAATCTGTTGTCTCAAGTCACCCACCTTAGGAACAAATAATCGACCTTGATAGCGAAGTACACCATCTCCCTCTTGGGAGAAAACCTCCACCCTCTGTTGGTGGATTGCACCCTTTAGCTCAAGAAATATTGGATCACTGTCTTGTTTTTCCTTAACTTCCACTACCAACAAAGATTCTACCCCATTCTGAACTGTTACACCACCAACTGATATTGCTCATAAGACGAACTCCTAGGCGATCAAGTCTGTGAACATCTTTTGTTAGTTCCTTTAACTCTTCCTCAACATGTGCTACACTACCTATTGATAGTCTGCTAAGAGCATTTGCTACTACATTGGCCTTACCAGGATGATGCACACTTATATCATAATCTTTAAGGAACTCTAGCTATCTTCTCTAGCGAAGATTCAACGCTTTGTGTGTGAACACCTACTAAAGGCTCTTATGGTCTATGAACACATCTATGTTACAAGTAATGTCTCCAAATATTTAGTGTGAACACCACTTCAGTAAGCTCGAGGTCATGAGTCGGATAGTTTTTCTCATGCACCTTAAGTTGTGTAGAAGCATAAGCTATAACCTTACCTCGCTACATCAACACACAACCTAGGGCGATTCTGAAAGCCTCACAATATATAACATAACCATCTGACCCCTCTGGTAGAGTAAAAACAGGAGTTGTAGTCAACCTAATTTTTAATTCTACAAAGCTTTTCTCACAATCATCTGACAATTGAAACTTGACTTTCTTTTGAGTCAACTTAGTAAATTGAGAGGCTATGTATGAGAATCCTTCCACGAACCTTCTGTAATAACCCGCTAAACCCAAGAAACTTCTAATATCTATAGGATAGGTAGATTTAGGCCATTGTTTCACTGAGTCTATTTTTTTATAATCAACTCGAATCCCTTCGCTAAACATTATATGCCCAAGGAAAGCAACTGATTGTCACCAAAACTCACATTTGCTAAATTTTGTAAATAACTGGCGATCCTTGAGAGTTTGCAGAAAAACCTCAAATGGCTAATATATTCTTCCTCATTCCTAGAAGAAATGAGGATATCATCAATAAAGATAATAACGAACAAGTCCAATTACTACTTGAACACTTTGTTCATAAAATCCATGAAAGCTGCAGGAGAATTAATTAGTCCAAAATACATAATTACAAATTCATAATAACCATACCGAGTTCTGAAGGTTGTCTTCGGAATATCACTATCTCTTACTCTGAGCTGATGATTACTGAAACTGAGGTCTATCTTTGAGAAATGAATAGCACCCTTAAGTTGGTCAAATAAGTCATCAATCTTGGGAATGGGATACTTATTCTTGATTGTGACCTTGTTCAACTGCCTATAGTCAATGCACATTTTGAGAGAACAATCTTTCTTCTTTACGAACAACACTGGTGCACCCCATGGCAAAATACTAGGTCTGATAAAGCTCTTATCTAGAAGGTCTTTCAATTCCTTAAGCTCTGCTGGAGCCATTCTATAAGGAGGAATAGAGATAGGCTGGTTATCTGGAAGGAGATCAATTCCAAAGTTGATTTCCCTTTCGGGAGGAACTCCGGGAAGATCTACTGGAAACACTTCTAGGAACTCGTTCACTACAGGAATTGACTCAAGAGTTGGGGTTTCGCAGCTAGAATCCTTAACCCAAACTAGATGATAGAGATAACCCTTAGAGATCATATTTTTGGCCTTAAGGTACGAAATGAATCGACCCATTGGCGCTAAGATACTACCCTTCCATTCAAAGATTGGTTTGTCTGTAAACCGAAAACGAACAATCCTAGTTCTACAATCGACTAAGGCATAACATGAATGTAACGAATCCATGCCTAGAATGATATCGAAGTCTACCATTTATAACTTTACAAGATCTACTGAGGTGACTTTCTGGGAGACTGTGATAGGGAAATTTTTATATACCCGTCTAGATATAGCTGGGTCACCGACTGGAGTAGAGACTCAGAAAGGTTCCAAGAGAGTTTCTAGAATAACTCTGAATTTGATCGCTATATAAGGAGTTACAAAAGACAAGGTATCCCCTGAATTCTAACAATGCATACACATCAAGATCAAAGACTCGTAACGTACTAGTGACTACATCAGGAGAATTTTCCTGATCTTGGCGAGCCTGAAGAGGGTATAACCTATTTTAATGTTGACCGCCACCTATACCAGATGAGTTACCTTGCTGAGTCGAGAGACCTGCTAGAGCTGCTGAAGTTATAGACTGAGCTCTACCATTATTACCTCCTTGACCCTCTCTAGAAGAACAATCCTTCAACCTGTGACCAGACTGACTACACCCAAAGCATTATTCCTTTCCTACAAGACACTCGCCCGGATGGTTCTTACTACATTTCTGACAAGTTGGGTAGGTTTTGGAACCTGAAACACTTTCTTGATACTTGGAGCCGCATGCCCTACCTTTCTGATCTTTACGAATTTTGGAGGATAGAGCACTAGCTGATGAAGGGGATAGGGCTAAAAATTTCTACTGGCCCTGCGAGCAATTTCCACCACCCGATTTATGTTGAGATTACTCATAGTTTCCAGTCCTACCCTTCTTATTTTCCCTAGCCTGTTCCCTAATATTATCACCCTCAACCTGCTGAGCATGAGTAATGAACCTAGAGATATTCATGTTTTCTAGCAACATAGCATTTCTCCACTTTGTTTTCACTAAGTCCGACCCTCTATATAGAAACTTATTCATCTGAGCCCTGGAATCAGCGACCATATGAGGAGCATACATGGAGAGTTGGGTGAACTTGAGCCCATACTCTTGGACAATCATAGATCCCTGCCTCAAATTCATGAACTTCTATGCTTTTGCTTCTCTCAACTCTCTTGGGAAAAACCTATCCAGAAAGGTCTCACTAAAGCAATACCAAGTGATAGGATCTGCATCCGTACCTCTGTTATCCTTCCACTGAGTATAACAAGTATGAGCTACATCATTAAGTTGATAAGATGCTAACCCAACCCGATCATTCCCAGTTTCCTGCATAAATTCAAAGATCTTTTTAACCTCATTAATGAAGTTCTGGGATCTTCTCCAACTTGCGATCCTAAGAACTCTGGTGGATTCATCCTAACAAAACCTCAAGCATTAGCTGCAGTTGACCCAACATTAGCATTTGCCGAAACAGGAACCCACTGATTGTTTTGGTTGGCCACACTTAAAGCCAACATCTGAATGGCGATCCTGAATTCTGCATTCGAAACTTTCTGATTTTGGACTTGAGGAGCTGCATTTGCATTCCTAGCATTCGCATTCTTGGCGTTAGCTCTACGAGGAGGCATGATCTGAAATGTAGAAGGTTGAGTTAGAACATAATTAGATCATACCTTACGCACGATAAGAGTAACAAGAAAATGAAGAT
>JAJONZ010027922.1:0-28211 GCA_029582445.1 Solanum paucissectum
CTCCCTCCGTCCCATTTTATGTGGCAACATTTCCTTTTTGGTCAGTCCCAAAAAGAATGTCACATTTCCTTATTTGGTAAGTACTTAATTGTACAATTCCTCTTTTACCCTTGTTGGTCCCACTTAATCTTGAAAAGAGTACTCTAATACATTTATTAGGAGAGAGAAAAATGAGTCTATTTTTTTGAAGGGCAATTTGGTAAACATTTCAAAGTCTTGATCTATTTCTTAAACTCCGTGCCCGGTCAAATGTTGCCACATAAAATGGGACGGAGGGAGTAATAATTTTAAGAACAAAGGAGAACTTTGATTAAAGTGAGAAGTAACGTGAGAGGGCCTTCAAATTTAATGGAGTTAAATTGGAAATGGATGACTATTTAATTGATATTTTTTCTGTCTCAAAATACTTATTAAATTTATTAGTACTAATTATTAATAACAAATATTTCTAAGAACAAAGGATTTGATTAAAGTGAGAAGTGACAAGTAACATGAGAGAGCCTCGAATTTAATGGAGTAAACTTGAAAAATTGGTTTCAACTTAATCGAACTTTCTTTCGGCTTATAATACTTGTTATTTCTATTAAAAATACTTATCTCAATATATTTATCATTTTAGAAATTCAAGATTCGTCTTTATTACTCTCTCCGTTCATTTTTATATGTCATCATTTCTATAAATAGTTGGTCTATAAGACTTGTTATTTCATAAAATCAATGTATATAAATTAGCATATTGTTCTTTTTTTACCCTTGTGAGTTATTAGCCTTGAAAATATATATTTGACCAACTTAGAAAAGCTAAATAAATGATTCATGTTCATTGGTTAAATTAATTAATCAAAATAAATTAATTCATATTCATTGATTGAAAACTTGAGTTCCAAAAAAATTAAATAAGGGTAGAAGGATAAAGTTACATCATTTCTTAATACAAGTGCAAAGTAAAAAGGTGGCATATAAAAGGAACGGAGGGAGTAATAACTATTCCATCTGTTTCTTTTTAGTTGTTTTGTGCATTTTTCGAGAGCCAATTTGATTAACTTTAAAATTAAATTAGATTAGATTTATTTGATATTTTGAAATAAGGATTTAAGATATTAAAAAATTATACAAAAAGTACTATAAATTGTATTCATATCAATATGATGAAAAAATACATCTCAAAAAAATTAATCAAAGTTCATAGTATAGACTCTCAAAAACAAATTGTGACAACTAAAAAGGAAAAAAAGAATCTAAGATTACAAACACCATAATTGTGACAAAATAAATATTCAATAAATTAAATTATGTTTTAAAATATAAATAAAATAGAATAATCAAAACTCGTTCTAATTAATATTAATTATCTTAAGACATGTTACAATAAAATACAACAAGTACTTTGAAACAAAGACAGACTTATAGACTTACAGGTGAAGCTAAGATGTTCTGAATTTTATAATAAATATTTTAAGTGATAAAAATGATTTCAAATTTAATATTCCAACATATTTAATAATTTTCTAACATAAATATTTCCTTTGTCCAACAATAGTTGCTTACTATTAACTAGACACACATATTAAGAGACAATAAATAATACGATATTAAATATTATATTATCATTTGAATATATTAAATTTAATACTTTGAGAAATGTATTAAATGCAAGGGTAAAATAGATATAAAAAGAATAAATTATCTCTTAATTTTTCAAATTAGACAAATATTGCTGAAAAACTGTTTTTAGTATAGTAGACAAGTAAAAATGGACGAAGAAAGTACATTATTTGAAGGGTAAAAATTTACTTCATCCATCCTTATTTATGTCGTCCTTACTAAAAATAAATGTTCTTTAATACTTGTCATTTTACAAAATCAATATATAAATAATATTATTCATCTTATTTTACCTTTGACAATTTAACCTTAAAAGTATGAATTTGATCAACATAGTAAAATTAAATGATTATTTCTGTTTATTAATCAATTTATGTTTATTTATTAAAAATTTAACTTTAACTTTTTTTTATAATACATAATAAATTTGTATAGTTTCTTTAAGAGACGTTAAATAAGGATGCATTAATTAGACAAACTCGCACATCGACTAGTAATTCCGCCGCCCTGCTCGTAGAATTAAAGTAAGGGAAGAAGCTACTGACAGGGCCGTACCTGAATTTATTTTGAGCAAATAAGTTGGTGCACATGGCCCTTCATTATGTCATTTTGGCACACACCTCTATTGTCTGATGTAGGAATTACTTTTTTCGTCTCAATTATTGACATGGTGGATTTACTGATTTATCCTATTAATTATAAAGTAGATGTATTAAAAATTTAAAATTTTCAAAAAATTATATTTTTTTAAAGTAATTAATTGAGGGTATAATAGGTAAAAGTATTTTGTCCTTTCTTGATTTGTCAAAATGGACAAGTAATTAGAGATAACTATAAAAGGAAAAGTGGATAATTAATTAGGAATAGAGGGAGTAAGAAAATAATACTTGGCACGGAGAAGAAAATAAAAAAGATTTTTTAATTTTGTGGTCCTAAATTAAAGTTATGTCAAATGTATAAAATTGTCTTTTAATCTTGTGGTCTTAAATATGTTACGCGAAAAGTTGAAATTAAAATGTTACCAAAAAAAGAAAGAGGTCATTCTTTTTAAAACAAACTAAAAAGGAAAGAGGATCATTCTTTTTTAAACGGAAGGAGTAATTGATATAGTGAATTTATCATTTTATCTCTATTAATTATAAAGTGGATGAATTAAAAATTTAAGATCTTCAAGAAATTTTACATTTTTCAAAGTAATTAATTGAGAATATAATATGTTTTAAAAATTATCTTTTTTTATTTGTCAAAATAGATAAGTAATTAGAGACAACTAAAAATAAAAAAATGGATAAATAATTAGAGACAAAAGAGTAATTAATAAGCGCAAACTCCGCACCGTTTAAATTTGTCATTTTAGGTGCTGGATCTAGAAGGAGAAGCTTCTCTATCTTTGAACTGTTCGCTCCCTATCCGAAAAAATCAATAATTGACTAGTCTCTAATTTATTTTTATTTTTATTAATAATTGAACATTTCAATTTTATTAATTATGGATTAAATGAAATCACTAATTTTTGTTCAAATCTTATGTATTTATGAAGTTTATTAAATTATGTAATATTTAATTGTGAACTTGATGAATACTTCTTTTATTTCAATATAAAGAAATTTTTTACACTTGTTTTGTTGTTTAAAAATTAAAATGAATGATTTTTTCAAATGTTTTTTTCAAAATTATTGAGTTTTGATTTATTATTTCTAATTTTAAGGAAAAAAATGATTAAAAGAAAAGCAAATGAATGATATTATTAAATTATCTTTAATTAATATTTTTAATTAATTTTTTGAAAGAGAAAGTTATATAAAATGGTAAGTTTCGTGACAAATTTAAATTTTATAAATTTTAGAAAATGATTTTACATGTGTTTGGGATATTTCATGCTATTCAACATTTGTTAATTCACTCACCATTGATGTTGAAAGTGACATGACTTAAGTTGTTAGTCATTGGTTAGTAGCTTAACTAAACAACGTAATTTAAAAGTTGGTTAAATTTACATTTAAGTTATTTTTAGTTTTTAAGAGTGTTTGATAAAATTAAAAAAATAACTTAAAATCAGTTTAAAATAATATAAAAAGTTAAAAATCAAAATAAGACTCCCCTACTTTTTTATTTTTAGGAAATTTATGCGGTTAATCAAACTTATACTATTAAATTAGTCATCATAGTTATAGTTTGCTATAATTATCACTCACGACTAACATTAACCATTAATTATGTGAGTTGGATTCGAGTTTGTAAAATTAGTCAAGTTTGTATAATGCGCAACTAACAATTCTTTATTTGATTGGTATTTGTATATGATGGTTTGTATTTGTATACGACTATGATTTCCTTTGGTTTTTCAGTTTTATCACCATATACATTTTATCTTTTTTGTATAACTTTTTAGAGTTTGTATAAACATGTAGTTTTCGAATTTTGTATAATATAATTTTTATAATGTACTTTGTATAATTGTTTAAAGTTCATATGTTTATGTTTGTATCAATTCGTTATTTTGAGTTTGATCATATTTGTATAATTTCAGACTTTGTATTACTCAATTATACAAATACACGTGAATTATACAAATTATTTTCCTCTCTCGCTCGCCTCTCTCCTCGATCCCTCTCACAATCTCCCCCACCAGATATATAATTACATATGTATACCAGTTACAGATATACATTTCACATCTCTCCACTCTTTGCCCTCTCTCGCTCGCCTCTCTCCTCTCCCAGTCTCGCTCGCTACTCTCCTCTTTATAACATGTAGCTACGAATCGTAATTAGCAAATTATAGCTATGGAGCATAATTAAGTTATTTTTTAGTGATTATATGTGAAAATTCCCCTTTATTTTTTTACTTAAAGATAATTTAAGTTTGACTTTTTATTTAATTTTTTCTTAAAAGCTACTTTTTTTAGCCAATTTAAAGTAGGTAAAAAGTAGCTTGGGCATAAATACCGAAAAATCGTAAAATCGAACCAAACCAAACTAACTCAGTTCTTCGATTTCGGTTCTTCAGTTTTTTGATTCGATATCGGTGTTATTTTTTCAAAAGTTCGATTCTTCAATTCGGTGTTTGACTTAAGGGTCTCAGAACTTCGGTGCACCGAAGAACCCAACTTGTATTAAAAAAAATAAGAAAAAATTAAAAATAAAATTATATATATATATATATGCATTCTCTTAACAAAACATAAAAAGTCAACTAACAATTAAATTATTCATGAACAAATCAGAGTAGCAACAAATATACAATTCAATAGTTAACTTCAAATATTAGTTCCCAAGAGGAACCAAAAGATATTTTTATCAATGTACGTTATGTAAAGGAATTCATCCCCGTCCTTTTTTTTCTCGAGAAGTAGTTGGAGGCACAATGTTCTTGACAAAGACAAATATAGTCTTTTAGTTAGCACGATAAGTATTGCATAGCGAGACTCATCATTCCTTAACATACTTTTAAATTCTAAGTATCTTATACTTTGATTTTGTCCTCAATTTATTTTTCATTCGCACCAAAAAATCGTTTTAAAAACACCGAATTAAATCGAATCGAAGTAGAAAAAAAGTGAATCGAACCGAATTAGTTTGATTTGGTGTACATGCACACTTTACTAAAATCAAAAATTGAATAACCGAATCGAAGTTTGATAAAACCAAATCGAAGAACTGGACGCCCACCCCTAATTCAAACAGGCTCGTAGTGTGTTGGGTAATTTATACTCCTTCTGTTTACTTTTACTTGTCACAGTTTGACTCGACACACTAGTTAAGAAAATAATTAATGATATAGGTATTTTACCAAACTACCCCCTCTTAAATGATGTCTTAGAAAATGATTTGGAGATTAAGTATTTAATACTGAGGGTAAAACACAACAAAAAATATTATCTTTTCTTGATACGTCAAAAGTGACAAGTAAAAATAAAAATCTATTTTAGGAATAAGTGACAAGTAAAATTGAACGGAGGAAGTATTATATTTTATCTATTTATGATATTTGGCTTACTTTGAAAAATTTGAAGGATCAAAGCTGCTCAAAATACATTTAAAATTATTCTCTTTGTTCTTATTTACTTGTTAAATATTTTCTAATTTGATTTCTCTACTAGGGAGGGGTTTGCTAGCGTAACCGTTTTTCCCGGTGATACATCAACTGTCTACTCAATATCCTTGTACGAGTCCACAATGACTACACGAGATGAACCTTAGTTTGGTGAATGGAAATTGGCCTTAGGCGTAATAGGACTCTCAGTTACTGCGCCATTTGCTTTCCCTCACTCATGAATAGTGAAAGATTGAGCCTTTTTTTTTTAACCCCAGTGTTGGAGTTCCAGAGCACACTCTACTTTGCTTCCTCATTCTTCAGTGCCAAGAATGATCCAATTGTCTTTTTTACTTGGCATTTTTGATAAATCAAAGAAGGGACAAAATATTTTTTTCTATCATACTCTCAATCTATTAACATTGAGTTAATTATTTTGAAAAATATAATGACCAAATATATTTCAAATCCTATCAATTAGTAGCGTTAAAATGATAAACTTATTATATCCAACATTATTTTTGTAATATATGTGGGTGAATATTATTTTGGACTCAATCCGATACAGAAGTACAAATGTTGTCATTTTCTCTAATTCACATTTGTACGGTTCCAGACATACGAGAACATATAAATATTTTTCAAATACAACTGAAATGAAAATCTGTTTAATTACCGTTGTACAGTTTCGGCAATCGAAAACCCTAAACCCTCATTTCAAATTCTCTCTTCTTCTCAATTATCAGATGCACTATCTACGATACCAGTTGATAATTGATCCAATTTCTCAGTGAATCATGATGGGTATTCGCAAATTTTGTAGACAAGTTCACACATTGTCTCGTGAATTTGGCCCTAGCGAGACGTTGAAGAGGAAGGTTGCTGAATTTAAGGTGAAGAAGAAACGGAAAGATCCTCGGAAGAATCAGTTATTTGTTCAGGTTCCTGATTCAAGATCATTCCTTGATACTGCTACTATGCCCATGATACTCACTGTTGTTGGGACCGCACTTTTCGCAAAGCTCCTTATGATGGTATGATGCTCCATTGCAGTTTATGTAAAGTCCTATTTTAGTATTTGAATGAAATTTGAATGATTTTAAAATTGGACAAACCCCTAATATATATATATATATATATATATATATATATAATATTCATTTGTTGGTTGTGATTTTGGTGGATTAAATGGTAAGTAGAAGAGAAGCTTGGGGAAATTGATACTTTACAAGGTTTAAATGTTGCTTCATAGGTACCCTTCGGGGTGGCCCAGTGGTTTGGGCTTGGGACTTTCATGTTGGAGGTCTCAAGTTCTAAACCCCTTGCCAGCAAAAGCAAGGGATTTGCCTTCTGGGTCAAGCTCGCCGCACCGGGCTTGCCTAGTGCGGGTTACCTCTTCTATGTGGTTTGCGAGCTATTGCATAGGAGCGGGGGTTTTACCCTGTGCGCACCCAAAGGGTAGCGGCTGCGGGTTTCCCTTGTCATAAAAAAAAAAATGTTGCTTCATAGGTGTAGTGACATGATGGTTTCATTAATATTCATAATCTTAATAGGAGAACTACTTTAGTGTTGTAATGTACCAAAGAAATGGTATCTCGATATAGAATTGCTTATAGACTGTAGAATACCTTCGTTTTTCTTGGTTTGAATTAATGGCACTTATTTCTATTTACATTCATTATAATGTTAAAGGAACTTAAACTGAATCTTGTTGATATTGATTGAGGAGGTTGATGGAATTTAGCTGACTTAATTCACAAACCCCAAAGTCTCCATCATAGGTACTTTTAAAAGTTTTTTTGTTTTGGTAATTATTAGAATTTTATTACTCACCAAAGTAGATACTTACAAAGCTAAACCAGTCCTACTCAACTGGTTATCACAATATCTGCAGTCTGCTTACAAACTTGGAGAATTAAAACCTGGCTCGGGCAGTAGCTCTAGCACAACAAACACAAGCAATTCTACGAGCAATATCCTCCATTGTAGTCTCTTTCTTCTCAAAAACTCTATTGTTCCTCTCCTTCCAGATGGCATGAGTAAATTATGTGTATTCTAGTTGTAGTAGCTGCGCCTGGTGGCTTTTCCCCTTAGTCTTCTGGATGATCCACTGTTGCATTGCATTCCAAGTAATGGTTGGAGAATGGCTGATAGTAGTCCATTGGAGTAATCTCCTCCATAAGGAGTTGGCAAATGCACACTCAAAAAATAAGTGGTCTCTTGTTTCATCTTCCTGCTTACACATAACACATTTAGGATCTACTTGCATTATCCATTTCAGCAACCTATCTGTTGTAAGGAGTCTGTTCTGGATTTGCAGCCATCTAATCAACCTTTGGGTAATCACCTAGCATTTGATTACAGGCTTGTCTTATCTTGCTTCTCTTGCCATCAATAGCATGATGCAGTACATGTAGGTGATCCTTTGCTCCAAGAACTTTTCTAACCATCCAACAAGCTTGAGCAGGAACACTGAGAGCTTCCATATTTTGGCCTTTGATGTAATAACTGTGTATCCATTTGATCCAAAGTCTATCCTGTTTCTTCTCTATATCCCAACACATCTTTAGAACTGTTGCTTTGTTCCATACCTTTAAATTCACCAAGTTTAATCCTCCAGCCGCCTTTGGTGTGCACATCTTCTCCTAGTCTACTAGGGCCTTCTTAGTTATGCTGTTGACTCCAGACCATATAAAACTCCTACAGTAGGCTTGGATTGCTTTCATCACCTTAGTTGGTATAACAAAAAGTTGTGTCCAGTATGCTTGAATCCCAAAAATCACTGTCTTAACAAGCTGAACTCTCCCTGCATAGGATAGTTTTTTAGCTGTCGGGGAAGATATTTTTACTACTATTTGATCAGTCAATGGCTGCCACTGAATAAGATTGAGTTTCTCAGTGAACAAAGGTATACCAAGGTATCGAAAAGGTAAGGCCCTATGACTGTATCCCAGAGTTTTTTGGATGTGAGACATTACAGTACCAAATACTCCTCCAAAATATATAGCACCTTTAGACAAGTTTGCTTTCAATCCGGAAGCTGTTGTGAACACAGTGAACTTGTCGTGGAGTAGTTGAACTGATATTTGGTCACCTTTTGCAAACATGAGGACGTCATCTGCAAAGCTTAAATGTGTGATCTTAAGCCTACTGCACATAGGGTGGTATTTGAATATCTTGTGATTGGATAAGTCATTCAGGTTCCTACTTAGATATTCCATGACCATAGCAAACAAAAAGGGGGACATTGGATCCCCTTGCCGTAGTCCTCGAGCTGCCTCAAAAGGTTTTGTTAGTTCCCCACGATCAAGAAAGAATAGGAGACTGTAGTTACACATTGCATCACCCAGCCTATGAACTTGAGAGGAAACTCCAATGTTGACATTATTTGTTCTAAATATTTTCAATCAATAGTATCATAAGCTTTTTGGATCTCCACCTTTATCATACATCTGGGTGAGATATTCTTCCTTTTATATGCCTTGACTAGTTCATGTGCAAGAATAATGTTATCTGCCACTTTTCTCCTGGGTACAAATCCAGCTTGCGTTTCTGAGATCACAGTTGCTATCACCTGGTGGATTCTATTTGCCAACACTTTTGCTATGAGTTTGTATAGGACTGTACAACATGCTATGGGCCTATACTCCCTTATATTGGAGGGATTGGGAACTTTGGGTAACAGTGTAACTGCAGTACAATTCACTGCTTTGTGTAACTTTCCAGTAAGAAAGAACTCCTTAACTGCTGCATAAACATCCTGTTTAATCACTGGCCAGACTTTTTTGAAGAACATAGCATTGTAGCCATCAACTCCTGGAGCCTTATCATCACCAATAGAACATAGTCCATCATAAATTTCCATCTCAGTAACCTCTACACACAAGGCCATTTGTTGAGAGTGATTCAGTGTTGGACCCTGCTTCATAATACTCTTACTGACTGCAGTTGTGCTTACTTGAGAAGTTCCCATTAAAGACTTGTAAAATGTTATAATCTCATTTTGAATTGCATCCGGATCCACAATGTTTTCTCCATTCACTGAAGTAAGCTCGACAATCTGTTTCTTGTGTCGTCTTTCTTTCAATATTGCTGTAAAATACTTAGTATTTGAGTCCCCCAATTTAATCCACATAGCTCTGAATTTTTATTTTTGGATGCTCTCCTCTATATTTCTCCATTTCTCTAGTTGGATCAAAAGATCCTTTTCTTCCAGTGCTATAGCATCGGTATACTGTGAAGAAAGTTTCAGCTGTGTGAGTTGTAATGTATTCCTGAGGTGATGGATCTTCTCTGTAACTCCTTTGTTATTTGTATTGTTCAACTGGGTAAGATGAGGTTTCAACTCCTTCAACTTTTGCCAAACACATCTAAGTTTGCTACCTTGGAACCTACCAGTCCAGCTTCTTTGCACTATTGGAAGAAATGTCTCATGTTGTGTCCACACATTAAAGAACCTGAATGGAGCTTTAATGCTGAGTGTAGCCATTTTCATCTCCAGGACCATAGGTGTGTGATCTGAAATGTGTGGCAATCTGTAGTCCAGCACCAGTTGGCCATACTGTAGCATCCATTCATCATTCCCCATTGCCCTGTCCAGTCTACTAAATATTCTGGCTGATCCAAGTTGTCTGTTTGACCATGAATAAAATTCTCCTTTCCACATCACCTCATTAATAATAGGTCTTGAACACATTCAGCAAAGTCCCTGGTTTCAGCCCTTGTTACTGGGGCACCATACAATCTATCTTGACTTTGTAGAAGAGCGTTGAAGTCTCCCCATACAAGCCAAGGTTTATTGCATTGAGTCGCTACTTTTAAAAGTTTATTCTACAGGTAGGGATGTGTTGGACTTGAGGTTAACACTAAGATATTTTCATTTCTTTGGTGTAGTAAACTTGCTTGTATGTTTTACAATCTATAAATCAGCTGAGTAGCTTATAAATTACGGTTGTGTTTGCATGCAGTATGATGACTCAAAGTCGCAAGATATGATTGAGCGAAAAATAAAGAATGCACCTGCTGGTCAAGGAACAGTTAGGATGCTTACCCACGAGGAATGGGAATCAGTTCAGGAAGTGCGACCAAGAACTCCGTTTGAATCTAAACTAGCCCGTCCAAATGCAAAGCTTAGGACAGGGGAGCCTTTGAAGATGGTAAATGCATTACTTCTTTAACCTTTCATTCATCTGGTGATAGGTATTTTTCCTGCTAACATTCTAGAGAACAAACAAAGTGGGTTAGAAAGCTTCCTATAGTTGTGAGACATTCAGGCTACTAGTGGGAATGCTTTTTAGCAGAATATCAATAATGACTAAAATGATGTTGTAGGGTCTAGACTCTAGAGGTTTATCAGTATGGTCACATTGTTTGCCTGTTGGCCTAGAACTAGGCATGCCAACCTTAGTGCAAAATGAAGGTGTTAGATAGCTAGTAAAGTTTCTATACTAGTGATATTCTAGTTTTCGAATGGGTTAGATGCAAGATCTTTTGCTTTTCACCTAAAGTAAGTGTGTATTGTATTAATTATCGTAAAGTAGTTAATACATATTTTCTGGAGTCTGCATTTTTATATTTAAGTTATAAAATTCAATATATTTTGTTCTATATCTTTGTTAGCATTTCTTCTGCAATAAATAGAAGCAAAAACTTTAATAAAGTACGTGACTTAATCATTTTAATAATAGGTCATTATCAATCATTATTGTATATCGACATCTTAATTATTTTTAAAGTCCAAGTCTATCTAATAAAATATGAAAATGAAAGAGGAGAATAAAAACTAAATGTCACCAATTATTTATAATGTTAATCTGCAATTCTGCATTATTTTATTTTTGGGATCAGCCAAAGCTCAGCTGAAAATAATGGGCCTTTTGGCCCAACACAACCCATCCCTGCCCTGCCCTTTTAAAGTTTTAAAAATATTAGCTTTGACCCGCCCCGCCCTACCCCGCCCCATTTAAGTAGGGCCCTATCTTGCCCCGTTAAACCCTTGCCCTGCCCCGCCCTATCTTTGCCCTGCCCCATTGCCATCCCTATCTGGAAACCTTTTCAGTGACACATCACATTTTTTCCGTGGTTTTTTTGGTGGTTCTGCGCATTTTTCCAGCAACACCACACGCCTTTTTGGTGACCATTCTGGCAGTTACCTGCATTTATTTTCTTCAGCAGTTATTCTGGCAGCACGAGTGTTTGTCCACTGTTCCTGCAACTATAATGACGATCTCCTGGCAGTCAGAACTAATCTTTTCCCATGACTTTTTGGGTGTTGTACGACAAATTTAATCCATTTCTCTTCTTTTCATTAGCTGCAGACCTATCATTTAAGTTATTGTTTCAAGAAAATGAAATCTAGCACTTTTTGGTATAAGCTGGTCCATGCCCTTCAATATCAGAGATGCCTACATTAGTTGGAGCTCTATGGAAGTTAGAAAATCTATGAGGAAAATCTGGATCATGATTCATGACCCCAACTTGTATTTTTTGGCCTTCAATATCAGAGATGCCTACACTAGTTGGAGCTCTATGGAAGTTAGAAAATCTATCAGGAAAATCTGGATCATAATTCATGACCCCAGCTTGTATTTTTTGGGTTATTTGGAATGGAAGAAACAATAGATTTTTCGATGGAGTTTTAACTCCAATTTGTAAGCTTAAGGCTAGTTGTTTGGTTAACCTTTTTAGTTGGGCCAACTTTTCTCCTGTAAGTAACTTAGATCACTACCTGGATTTTGTCAACTCCTTAGCTCTGTAAGTTTTTTGTTCTTACTGAGCTGACAGAACGCCCCCCCTTTTGTATCTTTACATCTACTGGATGCCTTAATGAAATCTCACTTCATAAAAAATAAAAAATAAAATGAAATCTTGTGATTCATTGGAGAGTAATCCCATCATTGGAGTCAAGGGAAGGTAGATTTTGCGCAGACCTTACCCCTACCTAAGAGGTAGTGAGGTTGCTTCCGATAGACCCTTGGCTCAAGGAAAAACAGTCCAAAAAAAGAAGTAATGGAAGTACAAAGAGTAACAGAAATCAAAGGACAAGAAACTATAGGAGCAATACTATGACTACTAACTAGTATGGACGGATATTGAGACGACACACTCTATTATAAGATTCTTGTTTCACTTTATGTTTTATTCCCATATTCGCCTCTATATTCTTGTTAATTGTATACCTTCCATTTATTATTTGCACTACCTTTCAGGATCCTATCAGTACTTCTCCTCCATCTCCTTCTGCAAACAGCTTACTCTTGACTAGTCATAGTCGTTACTGACGCAACATTTTCAATGGTTCATGCCTGCACCAAATCCTTCTTTTATCGTGGTCTCTGCTTCCTCCCGATATTTCCTCGTGACTTTCCATAGAGGGGTTCGCTCAATTGTACTCCAACCCATCTAGACCTTATCCTTGTTTGTCGTAACCCCATTATTCCTTTCTGCTGCCCTGTTATCTGCTTATATCAGTGAATTTAGAGGTGAAGCCCTTATACACTGGTATTTATGACAAGATCAAAATCTGAAACTCTGTTAGTGCTTTTGTAAGGTCTCTTGCTAATTGTAATAGAGCTATCATAAGGTCTTTTGCATAGATAGATCCGAGGGATCCAGATAAATTTTTAACTAAATCCTCGAGTCCTCTTGTAGTTTATAGTTGGTACGAGGAAAGGTAGAGGTAGGCTGAAGATGTATTGGGGACAGGTGATTAGACAGAACATGACACAACTTCAGGTTACTAAAGACATGACCTTAGATAGGAGGGTGAGGAGGCAGTGGCGTACGCAAGAATTTTTCTAAGTGTCTCCATTTAAAGGACAAGAATGGCTCAAGAGGAAAATCAATGAAGTTTTTGCTTTAAACCTCCAAAAATTTGAGGCCCCATAAATAGTGAACTTTATGAAAAAATATTTTAGTGAAAATTAGTGATAATCGAAATTAACTGAAACGATAATTGATGAAAATTCTCATATTTTCATAAAGAAGGATTGATTATCGACAAATTGTGTTAAAAATGGTTAAACATGTGTAAAAAAATGTACTTTGTGCTATTCAACGAATAAGTAGCCTAAAAGTAATAACTGTGAAAAATATTAGTTCAAAATTGGGTGTCAACAATCATCCACACGTAGTATCATGCATTAACATGAAATCAAGCACAAGTCAAGTTTGAACTTATTCAAAATTGAACTTCTTGGTATTTGACATCCCATTTCCTTTGAAAGTGGAAAAAAGAAAAATTGGAGTTCTTGGTATTTGCATCCCATTCCTTGGGTGCCAAGGGCATGACTTAGTGTCAACGAAGTGGTTGAGAACCATGAGGTCTCAAGTTTAATTCCTAGTGGAGGCAAAAAAAAAAACACTAGGTGGTTTCTTCATATCTGTCCAACCCTTGGTGGATAGAGTTACCAGTTACTTGTGTTGGTGGGAGGTAGTAGGTACCTCGTGACCAAATTGGTCTGGACACTACGGTTATCAAAAAAAGAAATTGCCTTTTATGTGGATTTTGTATTCTTATTCTCATGGACCGACATGAGGAAACTTTGTCCTGAGTTTTCTTTGTAAATTGAACTTGCGTTGTTCATTTCGATGCCCTAAAATTTCTTCCTTTTCCTTCTCTCCTGTTAAGAATGTCAATATTATGAAATACTAAATATTGCAAGAATAGGTACCTTGTAATTTGGGAAAGATTTGTAGTCCATGTAATTGTGCAATTAGGAACAGGAAATAGTTTCTTTTCCTTTTCTGTATTACTTGTAAATGCTTATTTAAATCTCAACATGCTTGAGGAATCAATAAATTCATTCTCCTTTCCTTTACATGATGTCGGAGTGGAGGGTTCGGGTCCCCGAACTGTTAAAAAGTTATTCCCTATTTTGTTCCCAAAAAGAAAGAGAGTGAGGAAGAAAGGAAGTTGCAAATCTGGTTCATTGACAGGAGAGTACCTGACAAGTTTCAAGTCTCACGTCCCTCTTAGAAAGGCTTCCCAGTCTCCAGCACTCCCAACCCCAAAACCCTGGCACTGGAAGCCATGAGTTTGTGTCTTACGTTCCATCCATCATCTTCGGCAGAGTTTCATCCACAGGCTCATGGGCCTTTTTCCCGCAACCTTCCTACCGCGAGCACTCTATCAAGTTCAACCAAGTCCCCTGCTTCATCTTCTCTTTCACTTTCTATCGGGTTCAATTTTCTTTCCCAAACCACTTTACTGTTGTTGACCCGACCTTGAGTTTTTTCTCCCATATGATGAATTGCTTCTTTCCTTTTTATTTTTTTTATCCTTGCTGTTCCGATCTTCCTTCTAGTTTGTCATATTCACAATTTCCTAATATTGACATGTTTAATGTCTCCAACTCTCGCATAATACGTGATTGGAATGGTTTAAGTCCAGCTCTTCTCAAATTTAGGCCAGAAGTAGTAAAAATGATGAATATCTATGTGTTGGAAGTAGTCGCACATCTAAAGACAACCAGCTATTAAGGCCATTAAAGTGATGAGGGCCAATGAGGAACTCTTAGCTATATATTTTTAAATGGAAAGTTTCAATACCTGGTGAAATGTTACAAATTAGTTTGAAAGAAAATGTCTATCCAAATAATGGATGAAGCCTGTAGAAAATGGTACTATGTGAGTACGACATAGTCTTCGAACTTTCTCTACTTTGGTTTTGGTGTCAGGATTCTGTTGGGTTAAGACCAGTGCATTCTTTTGGTATGTTTTATTTGGAAACTTGTTCCTGAGATCATGCAAGATCATCTTGTCTTTAACGTCTTAGTTATTTTATAAAGTGGGACTATGGGAGTACGACATTTATGCTTTTCTTCTTCTGATACCTTAACTAGTTCCCTCAATATTCTTCCTGGTTCAGCTGCATGATTTTTTTTGAATGACTATGTTGTTTCATTTGATTGCTTATATGCAGGAAGATGTCAAGGATTGGACAATAGATGTTATAACTGACGCACTTACGCGAGCTGAAGAATGTGCTAAACGAGGATCGAACTAAGCTTTTAAGTCGATAATAGTGGTAAGCTAGTTTAACAACAATTGCTTCTTATGTACCAGAAAGGCTCTTCAACCTCAGTTGCCCATTACAACATACAATCCTTCTACTATCAGAAGTGGAGAAATGCTGCCTTTACAATGAATTAAAGTGTGTGTATATACATATATATACTTTAATTCACAAAGATAATATTTTTCATTGAAATTAGAGGCTGTATGGACTGAATTTTTCAATAAAAAAAGAGAGAATTTTTATGGTGAACTTTCTTCTTTAAAATATGTGCTTGATAAACTCTTGTTTTATCGTTATCTCGATTTGTGCTTCAGCACGCGAGTCTTTAATTTGTACTAAAAAGTGAGTGTTAAAGAATAGGGAAAAAAGTCTGAAAAATACTCCAACTTTGGTCGAAATTGTTGTTACGATACCAAACTTTATGGAGGATCTTTTACCCCCTGCGCTATTTAATAGTGTATTTTAAAGGTATATATGTGCCCACGTGGACACATTATTATTTATAATGATGCAATATTTATGATGTCCACGTGGACACATATATACTTTTAAAATACACTATTAAATAGTGGAGATGAGTAAAAGGTCCTTTCCAAAGTTCGGTATCGTAACAACAATTTTGGTCAAAGTTCGAATATATTTCCGACTTTTTTCCCTAAAGAATATGATCAATAGTTTGAAAAATGAGCAAGTCTTGAAAACTAAAGTCTTTCATTTTTTTGAGTATTTGTCTTCACCTAATTAATTGAGTAATAATTTTGGCATTTTAGACTTCTAAATTAAGATAAACTAAAAATTAATGAGAATTTCTTTCTTTTAAAAAGAATACAAAATCAGTGTTTTTGGCCAAAAGAGATGTCACCTAGCTTGTATATTGAGATAGTTCAATTGATTAATAGATTCAAAAATTATATTATAAGAAAAATATACTTCGCAGAAGTAGATGATAAACTTTTTATTTATTAAAATGACTTTAATATCCTCAAAGTATTTTTACACACACAGAAAAAAGGATAAATAAGTAGTAAAAAAGTAGAAATAATTAAAGATTACTCTGTCATTAGAAAAGTATTTCAAAGATTATAAAAATATTTGGGACATAATTATAAAAAGTTTGGTTAAATTGAAAATATTTTTATAAGTTGTAATTCATAAATTGGGGTCAATTAATGAATTTTGACTTATAAACATTTAATTAGTCAAAAAAAAACTTTAATGAGCTTATAAGCTTAATCAATCACTTTTTTATTGCGCGACCAATCAAATATTGCATTGATGCAACCAACCAAACACTAAAATTATTTATGCTAATTATTATGTTAGAATAATTATGCCAATACAATCCATCAGTCGACCCCTTCATGTAGTGCCACATTGTAATAGAGTGCAATTATATAATTTTAAATTATTTGTCTGATCAGATAATTGATTGGTCAATGCAAAGATTGAGCCTAATAAAGGAAGAACAATTACATCATGTAATATTGGTAAATATCCATTTTTTATACTTGCTATTAAATATTAATTACTATTTTTAAACTTGTTAGTAGTAACATTTAGCCACTCTTTTGACATGAAAGTTTTTTTAAACAAAATTATCCTCAATCAACCAATGCTAATTTTTGAAGTTTTGACATGTGGAACTCTAGCACACTATGCTAAAGTCAAAATTTCTAAATTGTAACTCTGATGAACTTTATCATTTTGTGTTCCACTTCGATAAGTTTCATTTCTCCAACGACCCTATAATTTATATATTTTTATATATTTTTGTATATGTTTCATTGGATAGGTTTGTTTTATATAAGTAGAAACAATAGTAGACTTCCTTCGTGAACTATTATAAAAAAAATGGCTATAAGTGTTTGCAAAATATCATTCTTAGTCACTCTAAAAAAAATTCATATAAAATTTAAATTCTAAAAAGAAAATAAAATAAAAGATAAAAAGATTTTTTTTAGTAGATGAATATAAAAATGTTGTGACCAATTATATATCATATGATGTGACATTAATTTTTCTAACGTGGATATGATGTGAGGAACACACAATATTAGAAATGCTTAAAATTCTTATTTTAAATGAATTCAAGTATCGAATTGAAACTTCGTAGAGTAAAAGGGTCCAGTTGATCAATCATTAAAGATATATGAGATAAACTAATGAGATCAAATATTAATAAACTCTCTAGAAGAGTTATCTATCGAAATAACAATCAGAAACAAATATAAAAAAGCCTCCCTATCATTACCGCAGTATTAATAAATATGAGTAGTATTCAATATTTCTAATATATATACATATACTTTTTTACACATCAAAGTTTATCCAAAGAAAGGTCTTTTTTTAATAATTAACTTCCATATTACCAACAATGATTGTAGTGCAGTTGTAAATACTGCTTCTTCCTTAACCAAGAAGTCTCGAAATTGAGTTTTCTTAAGTACGGAGTCACCTTTGCTAGGAAGTGTTTTACCTTCCAATGTGAAACTCTCCGGCGCGAGTTCGACTCTAATGTAGATACCCGACACTAGGTGGGACATCAAAAAAAACTTTTATATTAAAAAAATAATGTTTAAACTTACCAATTATAGTATCTAATTAGTAGGTTATGTAAATTAGTTGGAGTTTTTGGTCAAAATCATTTTTAAACTATACACCAAACTTAAACTACATCCTTAAAATATCATTCTTAGCAGAAAACATCCTTCAACTATTTAAAAATGAACAATGTTCATCCTTCTACTTGAATTTATCAGAAAACTAACAGATCCCACAAAAATGAAGTCATCCCTTCGTAATTATTATTCTTAGATACACCAAAAATACTATCGTGAACGTTTTCGGTAATTGAGTTAAGCATTATGCAAAATCTTATAATTTGACAGTTTTTTTCCATTTATTTTTCATGTAATTTGATATTTAAAATATTATTAGTTGAAATATGTTTCTTCTCAACTGAATATTCTAGAAGCGGCGTTTGTTGGAGAATTTCGCTTCTAATAATGTAGAATGAAACTCAACTGCGAGACATAATCAATATTTTGATCACTTCAATATCATATTGGCCCAAAAATTTATTGATCTAAATACAATTTGGCTTTGAAAAGGTAAATGTAATTAAACTCCAACTTCTTTCCGTTACTAAATAAGAAAAAGAGTAAATCCTGTATCCCCACACCTTCCAAACATTTTTTGTTTCAGTAAGCAATAGTATCTAAGATTTTTAATATTTTTTTGAGGAACTTATAGCAGGTGATGAAAAACTTTTGTTGATAGTCACGTAAATTGCTCATATTTTTGTAGATACCCTTAGTTTTTTAACGATATCTAACAGAAGGATGAAAATTATTAACTTTCAAATAGTTAAAAGATATTGTTTACTAAAAAAATATTTGAAGGATGTAATTTAAGTTTGGGACATAATTTAAGTATGTTGTTGGCCAAAAACACAAATTAGTTGGGTTTCCAAATACACCCATTTTACTGGTAAGCAGATGAGAGATTCGGAGTAGTTGAGTACCATACTCTCTCCTTATGTAGCTAAGTTTACTCACACTTCCAGCCTCTACACAACCGTTGAGCAAATATCCTTTTCCACTCTTCTTTAGCTCTCCTCTCTCTCTCTCTCTCTCTCTCTCTGTTCCCTGTTTCTTTTTCTGCTGATGGAAGAACTCTACTGTCATCTCAGTTAACGACCAAGACTTCATTTTTATTAACTTTCTGTATTCGGGTTGCAAGCTATTCTGGATCTGTTCTTGACCCTTTTTGTTTAAGCTGATTTTAGTGGCTAGAAGGTATATATTCGAGGTAAACAAATCTGGGTCGACGTGTTCTTGAAGTTTCATCTCATGGTTTGACTGCTTTTATTTTTGCTCCAGTAGGTCATTTGGTGAGTACCCATATATCAGTTTCTTGGTATTTCCCACTGTCTTTTGGATTTTATTAGAGTTGTTGAATTTGATGGTGATTTCTGTTCTAACCTTTTGGATCTAATTTCTCTTTTGTTAGTTTGGATTTGCATGTTTGGGTTGATGTTCAATGAGATCTCCTTTGTGACTGTGAAGTGATTCGTTTAACTCAATTTTTTCTAAAAGAGTGTAAAGGGTGTCTTGCTTTCTTGATTTTGCTTCTGATGGGGATGTAGGGTACTGTTACTTGTTAATTAGCAGTATATGTCTTTCAGTGAGTTTTCAGTTTACAAATGGAGGATATGTTTACCAGATGTAGAAATTGAGGCTTCTGTGGCTTTGTTTGCAACAGTTTAGATTTTGATTCAGGACTCGTGAATTAGTAGGACTGACGACCTTCGTTCCCTTGCTCTCTCTCCAGATCTTTGCAGGATGATAAAGAATCCTTTTTTGAATTGTTTTTATATCTTTTTGTGCTTAGGAATGGGGATTTGATATTCTCGTGTTCGTGGTTGTATGAACAAGATTGATGTTAAAGGTTGCGCTTTTGGGTTTTGAATTGGGTACTATTATATTTGACTTTGTTATCTTACAGTCTTACAATTGCAGATTCCAGTAGAATATTGAAAATCAACACAACATGTGAGTGTTCCCATTTGGGACTTCCTTTTGGACATGAATTTGTACCTCTTATCCCCAATCAACCTGTCTGTAAGCGGTTTTGGCTTGTTACTACAAAAATGCTTGAAAGAGAAGTTGCTGCAACCGTGCAAGCAAATTCATGCATTAATGTTAACATCACACACTGACATGAATGCTTTGTCGTTGAATTCACAGCTCATTGGTGCATATGCAAGTTGTGGGGATCTAGGTTCTGCTGAGCTTGTGTTCCAAAGAACAACAAACCTGAATATTTTTGCGTTCAATTGGATGATTTCAGCTTTAGCATTCCATGGCTACCCTGAAAAATCCATTGGATACTTCTCTCTTCTTCAACAATCAAGAACTATTCCAAACAAGTACACATTTGCTGTTGTGTTAAAAGCGTGTGTTGGTCTAATGGATCTGAACAAAGGAAAGGAAGTGCAAAGTATGATATATAGAAAGGGATTTGAGTCAGAGCTATCGGTTGCCAATGCCTTGATTGATATGTATGGTAAATGTGGCAATACGGAATATGCTCGTTTAGTTTTTAATGTAATGGTCGAGAGAGATATTGTATCCTGGACATCAATGATATATTCATATGCTAACATGGGGAAAATTGAAGAATCCTTTATTTTGTTTGAAAAAATGAGGTTAGAAGGCATAAAGCCTAATGATTTTACATGGAACGTAATGATCGCTGGATATGCTAGGAGAGGAGACTGTGACACAGCTATTATGTTACTCTCTAAAATGAGTGAAGAGGGTTTGACTCCAGATTTGGTTACCTGGAATGCAATGGTTTCAGGTTATGTTCAGAGCCACAGATCAACTGAAGCTCTAGCATTATTGCAGGAGATGTTGGATGCTGGAGTGAAGCCTAATGAAGTCACTCTCACTGGGCTTCTTCCAATCTGTGGGTTGATTGACTCTGCATGTACAGGGAAAGAAATTCATGGCTTAGCATATAGATTAGAGCTTTTTGCTAATGTCTTTGTTGCTAGTGCTCTCATTGACATGTACAGTAGATGTGGGAGTGTAGAAGACGCTTGGAATGTTTTCAGTTCTGTTCCTTTCAAGAATGTTGCATCATGGAATGCTATGATAGGTTGTTATGGGAAGCATGGCAGAGTTGAACATGCAATCAAACTTTTTGAGAAGATGCAGTATGAAGGAGTGCTGCCAAATAAAGTAACCTTAACTTCTCTTCTTTCTGCATGTAGTCATGGTGGTTTAGTTGAGAAGGGTTTGAAGATCTTTTGGTCCATGGAGGAGTCTTATGGCATTAGAGCAAGGAAAGAGCATTATGCTTGTGTTATTGATCTTTTGTGTCGTGTCGGGAGGCTGGAGGAGGCTTACGATATAGTCAAAGATATGCCAATAGAAGTTACAGATTCAATTATTGGTGCTTTCTTCAGTGGCTGTAAGGTCTATACAAGGAGAGATCTTGCTGAAACGATGACTAAGGATATATTGCAGATGGATCTGAAGAAGCCTGAAGGTCTTGTAGCCCTTTCAAACATTTATGCTGCTGAGGGAGAGTGGGAGAATGTTGAGAATGTGAGGAACATGATGAAGGACAAGGGATTCAATAAGATGCCTGGTTCCAGTTGGTTGTAGAGGATAGGAATAGATACACAGAAATAGATCTAGGAATGTGAATCAACATTTGCTTTTAAACTATTAGATAATGGTAAGAACGTATAAGATATACTTGCCTTGCTTTTTGCAATAGCGTTGAAAATGATTAGTCAAGGTCTCACTTCCTTTTCAAAAGAACCTATGTTTTGGGAATGAGAAATGTCGTTTACATGATATAAATATACTTCCACACTTAGCTAAATGATCTGAGTTCTCTGCTTTGGGCCTTGACCCTTCATAAGTTGGAAATGTTGCTTATCTTGATGGTAGCTTCAGTTGCATTGAGTGCAATTCTGTGAATTCTTCATCCATGCCCAAATAAAATAGAGAACCTTTGTTTTTAAAAAACAAGTGGATTGGTGCAGTCTTACTTGAATTTCTTCCTTATTTTGTGCTCCTTGGCTCCTATTGGCTGAAAAAAGAAGAAATTCTTTCAAAAGTATACTCTTTCACTTTGAAGTGGCCTTTTAGTTTGGTCACCTTAAGTTATGACATTACGCTATGAAGTCCAATTTTCGGGATTGAGGTTTAGTTTGACCGATTGACTCTGTGAAGTCCACAACTCAATAAGTTAGTATTTTACTGGTTGTTAGGTTTGGTTGTATTCTTTGTTTCATTTTTCTGTCTTTCTCTTCTTGGATGCAATCTTGTCCTCAGAACTAGCTGTACATTGTATTGTAGAAGTTGTGGAATAAGCTATATTGCTGAAGTGTGTGATGATCTCATCTATAAGCTAAAAGCTAACTTGTTAGAGAAGGCATACTTTTAATTATTTAATTACATATCATATCTCAATACGCCCCCTTACGTGTGATTCTTTTTCTTGGGCTAAATACTGAAAATTCCTTACACTATGTTGAAATGTGCGACTATCTCACTGTTAGACTGAGCACATTTTTAATTATTTGATCATATTATATCTCAATAAATGCACTGAGCAGTTTATTTCAGTTTGCGTTACTAATTTCGGTTGGAGCCACAAACTGATTAGGACTCTTAAAAACTAATTGGTGTTCTAAATACTTCTGTTGCAAAGTCCAATTCTACTGTCTAACCTTTTATTGTTTTCTCTCAACCTTGTCCTAGTATCTGTTTTGGGAGCTGGATTATTCATATGTTTCTCACCCTTGATCAGCGAGTCTTGTTACCCCAAGAAGTGTGACTTTTTTACACTGATAAAAAGGAATAATGTTAAACAACTTTCTTATCTTCTTTTTCCAAGATAATGCTATGCTGGAATGGATACAAGGATTGTTATAATAGTAGTTTTGGTTGAACTATGTTATTTCCTAGAAAGGATGTGGGAGGCTGAAGAGAGTTTGATTGGATTACTTTCTCTAGGTGATGTATTAATACTTACAAACAGCTACATTAAAATACTTGCATCCAGTTGCTTAGTACAATTTAAATGAAAGTAAAACTATTGTACCTCCTCTCTGTAATGAAAAATCTGAATTGAAGGACTTGGATTCCTCTTTCACTTCCTTAAAAATGAGGGTTACAATCTGTACATTCCCCTTTTACTTCCACTAATGCACCCATTCCTCCTTTCAGCCCCATCAAACATTCCTCCACTTGCCTTGTGAACCTGTCCGTGTGTAGATTAAATATGTTTAACATGGAATCTAAAGTAGAACTAAGTTGATTTCTACACAATGTTATGACCTGTAATATTGGTTATCATAGTTTCTTAAATTTGTGCTAAGGGCCTCGCATATTTGCATTTGCCTACTTTTAAAGCCTTCTGATGATATGATTCTACTGTTGTTTTTATATCACCTACTTGAGAGTAACTATAGTTGATCTTTTACGTAGGGAATTCAGCTATTTTTTCTGAGTAATACTGGTGGAGGCTGCAGGATAGCTGAAATATACTGACTGAAGCTAGACATAGTTGATAGTGCTAAAGAAAAAATACACTACTTTTCACAGCCTGTGCGTGCAAAAGGGCTCTGCTGAAATTACATATCTGCATGCATCTTTATATGGATTAGGTTTTGACATATCAAATCCTGTTTTTCTTTGTTCCAAATATGGGTTTTGGTAGGTGTGAGTTAGTAAAAAAGAGTGGACAGTGTGTTTCTATAGTAAAAAGAGTATGAACAGGAGGTAATTCTAACTTACCAATCATATAGCAACTTCAAACTTTAGCTCATATCAATCAGAGTTACCTGGTAATGGAGGTCTTGACTTCCTTGCATTGTCACATAATTTATGTTCTCTGGGTAGTACATCTCGTTACCTACACAATTAATGTACGTTTTCTAGCTATGAAAAGAAAAACCATGTGAATCTTTTCTTTGTATCACAGTGGTACCTTTGTCTTCTTTTTGGACTGCCAGTTCTCACCTCCCATTCCCATGCTTGTAATCCCCTGCAAATACTTAAAAGGAAAAAAGAGAGATTGTATGATTGTTGATGTGCCCATGATTATTGAGTGTTGTGTGCACTTTTCTATAGATGACCTGAACATCGGTCTGCGTAATTGTCTTTTTGAAACTTTCCATTGGAAAACATAGTTGATTCATGTCTCCTGATGTTTTATTTAGCAGGTGTTTCTGCTGCTATTTTGCTAAACTCTGGGGTTTTCAAGGCAATGGGTCGAGGTAGAGGAAAGGGTAAGAAATTGACTGTACTTGACCCTGATGATCCAGTAAGTGATGAGGAAGAAAAGATCCCCACACAGAAGAGGAGAGGAAGGCCACAAAAATCACTCAAAGATGACGTTGATGAAGAAGCAGTTGAGATGATTGAAGAGGAAGATTCTGAGAGTGAAAAACTTGGAATTCAAAACTTGGAGATAAAAGGTTCTGCAACAGAAAATGGGAAGAAGAGGAGACGGAATACTCGGGTGAAAGAAAAGCATGATTCAGTAAAAGAGGAAAATGGTAATGGAACAAGATCAAGCACTGACGAATCTGCTAGGTCCAATAATGTTTTCCGTCATAGGCGGAAAAACAAGCCTTGCCGTGCTGCAGAAGCTGGTGTTAAGTGCAGCTGACGTTTTGGTTCTGCCTATGTGGACTTTGTTCCTGTTACACTGTAAATCGCGCGCCTTAATTTCTGTCTTTCCTTTCTTTATGCTCATTTTGGTACACCTTGCATACATTGACCTTTTTGGGAAGGTCCTGAGCTGGTCATACCTCTTGTTATCTTCAATACTAGTAATTTTGTAATCTGACTATTTCTTCTTGAGATCTCCAAGTTAAAACTTATGATTATTGCTTGTTCATGTGCAGATCATATGCAAACTGTTATTCTCTGACTATACATGTTTCTCCTATGTTGCTTTTGATTGTTCTTGTCTAGCGACAGGTGAATTTAATCAAGATTTTAAGCATAGCCCTTGCCCCGAAAGAAAGTGAACTTTGCTCCTTTGGGCACTAGGCACTCCTCCCGTGGTTCGTGAGAAGAAAAAAGGATGTTGCATCTGTTCATGATGAACAACAGATTGACGGATGTCTTGGCATTGCTTTGTTTTCTCTCCATTCCTATCAGCAAGTTCCGACCCAGAATCAAATCCTCCTGAATAAACAGAAAGTCTAGGATACATCAACCATGTATGGAAGATCTCCTGTAAGCCAGAAGGTCCTTAAATGGTTAGGGAAAGCTTTCATATCAATGCCTTTGTTCGTACATTCTTAACTTGATTTGGGACTGTAACCTTGAATTAGTGAGGAGACATCAATTTTATGACTTTTGAAGAGCATACATGTTGAATTTCCTTCTCTCTTTTTTTTTCATTTTTGTATTCGACTTCACTACAACATTCTTAGAGCTCGAATATGAGGCCTAAGAATAACAAGTTAATTGATTTAATACTTCTTGTTGTCTCTGTCATCTGGACATAAGTTTTCCTTTTTATTTACGTATTATTTTATGTTTATGAAGATCGCAATAGAATGAATTGAACATAAAAATATCCTATAAAATTATGTAAATCATGTTTTCTCCAACTATAAAAAAGATAATATAAACCTATTCACTGTGTGGTAAGCTCAAGTTTATTAACAACTACATACCCAATGTAATTCTAAATCGACACCTAAATTCAAATCTTGCTCTACAACTTTACATCGGAAAAAGAGATTACATTCATTTTTTCGGCATACTCCTTCCATTTCTCTGCTGATCTTCTCCAATCTCGTTCATAAATTGCAAACTTTAAAAGAGAATCGGAGACATAAAAATAAACACAAAATTCAAGTTTGCACCTCCAACAACGAAAAAGAGAGAAAATACAGGTCCTATTTCGTCTTTTTTTCCTTCTTTAAAAAAAAGTTTCAGCGAAAATAGAATTTCCACAACGAAAAATTTGTAACTGAAAATTCATGACAAGTTCACAAGTATAATGGATTGTTCAACAGTTGAGTCCTGACTTATTCACTATTTTCCTACTTGTTTGATTTTTTTTATTGGGCCTTAACAAAGTATACGTCAAACCTCGAGAAGAAAGCTTAAATTTTAGTCATATCGTTATGTTTAGTTTAGGTACAGCTTGTTTGGGAGATTTAACTTCATGATGTCATAAGCACTATATATTAAATAACATCAGACAAGATGTTTAACACCACAAATTGAAAAACATTTTGTTACATTTCATATATCTATAATTTAAGACCATAAGAATAAAGATTCAGATATCTTCTGAAAATATTAACTTTTCAGAAAATTTTAAGAGGCTACTGAAACACCTATTCTTTTCCATTTAAAGATATTTGATCCTCCAAGTGCGCCAAACTAAAAGTTAAAAAAAAAACTTGGAAATTGAAATAAATTACTACTATACAATTTGAGCGGAAAATGGAATCGTGTTACAAGTATTCTAGGGCCAAAAAGATTGACCAACATAGATCACACCAACTAATTAACTTGCAACTCCATCGAACACCTAATATCAGTAATGATAAAAGACCAACTAAAACAGCTACGATGCTAATTAGCCCCAGATTGTCTTTGGGACTTTGAAAGGTAAAAGTACTTGCAAAACAAATCAACGCAATTTAAATACATGTTCACATTTTAAACGATAATATAAAGAACATAAGCTGAATTACAGCTACATCATCAACATATTCAACACAAATTAAAATATGAATTACAGCCACTTACAATTGAGTATGTACAAAGACTAAAGGCACTAACCTGAGAGATTATAAACAAATTAGATCTTGATTTACCAAAACAAAACATTTTAAGTGACAGAGTAAAGATTTAAAAAATACAAAAAGAAAGTAAGTACTATAGGACTGTTGTTCCTGCACAAACCAGTAAGCTGTAGGTACCCCTCCACTACCACTTTTAATAAGATAAAGATGCAAGCACCCTAAGCTATGTATGGTCGAAACGAGACATGCAGATACTTTCAAAACTAAGCCTGATAATCGCTTTTCATTTTTTACTTATAAGCCAAAAGTCACAAGTAAGAAATTCTAACTTGTGGCTTTTCATATATTTTTAGCATTTTAGCTTAAACCAAGTACTTATAGGCTATGTTGCTTGGACTCTCCAAAATTCTTGCCGCACTCATGTCAGATTCTACAAAATGCACTACTTTTGGAGTATCTAACACGTACCTGTCGACATTTTTGAAGAGTCCGTACAACATAGCTTATAAGCACTTCATAAATTTACTTGAGAGCTAGCTTAAGAGCACTTAAAATAAATCAATATAAACGGGTTCTAAATCAAAGTAACAGTCAGACCAACAATCTACTGTTTTAGGTAAATGGCTTCATCAAATTCTTTCAGGGATCTGGCTCAGCACACATTTCTGATAAACTTAAGTGGCACAAAGGAAAATAACTTAAAATATCCACAGCTATGATTGAGCACGACCAAGCTAAGCCAACTAAACCACACAAAGTGATAACTAGATGCTAAGCCAACCAAACCAAACAAAGTGATAACTAGACACCAGCAGACACCATAGATCCCTTAAAAGTAAAAAGCTCGTGAACTTATCACAGAGTGATACCTGAGAAGTAGAGTACTTACTAAGCATAGAACAATACGAGCCTGCATCATATGTATCTATGAAACCAAACTTACAAAACACACAAAAATACTCCAAAAGAAGGTTCTAGCTAATCCATAGTTCATAAACAGAGAAAATGTCTAAACTAAGACAAAGCACAAGCTATATCATATCTATCTAGATATGGTTCTCTGGTCGCACAGTCATAATAAGAAGTAGCAAACTAGGGCTCTCCAAATCTTCTAGGTGGTGTCTCCTTGCTAGTGATCCAAGATATCTATTCGACCCTTGCCTGAGGATGCAGTAACCAAGATACCTGAATGCAACTCCTATAAAGCTTAGGAAAATCTACCTGGAGTAAGGATGGTAACGGCCACTG
>JAJONZ010027923.1:0-33086 GCA_029582445.1 Solanum paucissectum
CAAGAGTATGCATTAGTACAATAATGTACTAAATATTATGGCTGGCATAAATAAAAAACATAAGCATAACATAGGCATTAGTCAACATAAGACATATAAAAAAATCATAAGAGACATCAACATAAGCATAAGACATAACAACTTAGTCATAAGAATAATCAATGCATCCTGATCAGCATAATATAAGAGAAATACTTCATAAGCACCCTCAAAGCATTCTTGTGCAATGCAGGGATAATACCTCATAAATCTCACCCATACTAAGCAAATCATTTTAGGCCCTAATTCATATTCATCGTCTTTTGATCTCATCCTTAGCTTATTTCTCATATACAAGGGAACATTCACCATTAGTCAAACATTTCAAGGAATGCAACCGTAGAACCAATCCAAGCTAAGCACACATCATGCAATCAATATCATGTAGAAACATACGTAAAATAGGTCCTTGAAGTAATCTTGTTTCATCATACACACGCTACTTTGATTAGGTACTAATCCCTCATATTCATACTAATCATGGAAGAGTATATCTCTACCAGTCCACAACATAACATAAATCGTAAATGGTTACTATTAACCAAGTCAAGCCTATCAAGGAAAAGCACCTTACTATGCTAGACAAAGCTATCATGGTAAGCACACTCTCAAGCAAGTCCAACCTACTCATGGAAGGGTACTATTGCCCAATCCAAACTATCATGAAGTGGCGTGGCCACACCAAGTCAAGCTATCATACAAGCATTTTATTATGCTAGTTCAAGCTACATTTGAAGGGTATGATTTCTCAATTCAAGGTTATCCATGAGTTCTACTATCTCAAAATAACATGCATGGTCCTGTCTTACCAAGTCAACCTATTTATGAAGGGATATCATATCACTACTTCATGCTTTATAAATTAAGATAATTCTATAGCACCCTCAAAATAAAAACCCTCACTAAAAGATCACTCCTTAACACTTTTATGCAAATAACTTCCTTGCTCTTCTATTTCTTAACTTTTCGGTCTAAGGTCCCATATGGGTTTACAAAGCGGGGACTATACTTCCTGATGAGTAAGAGATTTAGACTCATTTAGGGCTTTGTTTTGACAGTTTTAGTGTCCTCAAATGCCTAATTTATGTTATAAACTGATGTTAAAGCCTTGATTTTCTGGTATGAGAGCTAAGGAACAAGGTAAGGACACTAACATGCCAAAAGGAGAATAACAAGCTGAATAAGTGAAGAAAGGCGATCCTAGTGATCGCCAACGCCACTCGGTGACTCACTTTGTGTCTCTTCAGCCCACTTAACGTTCCAGTATGCCAGACCTAAGGGAAGAAACCAAATCGGTGACAAGAATGGGCAGTTGACGAATCGACGATCGGTTGCACGATAAAAAGATGGATCGCCCAAAGTTACAAAACCTTAGATTCGGAAGGCCTATGCCAACTGGCGATCAAGTCCTCGATGCTATAATTACTCAAAAAAAAACCAACTGCTTGCTTCTATTACGATCCTAGCCTCTAGAATGGACGTCGAGATCGCCGGACCCTACATTTGTTAAGAATGTAGGCAAGAGTATGCATTAGTACAATAATGTACTAAATATTATGGCTGGCATAAATAAAAAACATAAGCAAAACATAGGCATTAGTCAAAATAAGACATATAAAAAAATCATAAAAGACATCAACATAAGCATAAGACATAACAACTTAGTCATAAGAATAATCAATGCATCCTGATCAACATAATATAAGAGAAATACTTCATAAGCACCCTCAAAGCATTCTTGTGCAATGCAGGGATAATACCCCATAAATCTCACCGATACTAAGCAAATCATTTTAGGCCCTAATTCATATTCATCGTCTTTTGATCTCATCCTTAGCTTATTTCTCATAGACAAGGGAACATTCACCATTGTCAAACATTTCAAAGTATGCAACTGTAGAACCAATCCAGGCTAAGCACACATCATGCAATCAATCTCATGTAGAAACATACTTAAAATAGTTCCTTGAAGTAATCTTGTTTCATCATACACACGCTACTTTGATTAGGTACTAATCCCTCATATTCATACTAATCATGGAAGTGTATATCTCTACTATTCCACAACATAACATAAATCGTAAATGGTTACTATTAACCAAGTCAAGCCTATCAAGGAAAAGCACCATACTATGCTAGACAAAGCAATCATGGTAAGCACACTCTCAAGCAAGTCCAAACTACTCATGGAAGGGTACTATTGCCCAATCCAAACTATCATGAAGTGGTGTGGCCACACCAAGTCAAGCTATCATGCAAGCATTTTATTATGCTAGTTCAAGCTACATTTGAAGGGTATGATTTCTCAATACAAGGCTATCCATGAGTTCTACTATCTCAAGCTAACATGCATGGTCTTGTCTTACCAAGTCAACCTATTTATGAAGGGATATCATATCACTACTTCATGCTTTATAAATTAAGATAATTCTAGAGCACCCTCAAAATAAAAACCCTCACTAAAAGATCACTCCTTAACACTTTTATGCAAATAACTTCCTTGCTCTTCTATTTCTTAACTTTTTGGTCTAAGGTCTCATATGGGTTTACAAAGCGGGGACTAAACTTCCTGATGAGTAAGAGATTTAGACTCATTTGGGGATTTGTTTTGATAGTTTTAGTATTCTCAAATGCCTAATTTATGTTATAAACTGATGTTAAAACCTTGATTTTCTGGTATGTGAGCTAAGGAACAAGGTAAGGACACTAACATGCCAAAAGGAGAATAACAAGCTGAATAAGTGAAGAAAGGCGATCCTAGTGATCGCCAACACCACTCGGTGACTCACTTTGTGTCTCTTCAGCCCACTTAACGTTCCAGTATGCCAGACCTAAGGGAAGCAACCAAATCGGTGACAAGAATGGGCAGTTGACGAATCGACGATCGGTTGACGAATCAACGATTGGTTGCGCGATAAAAAGATGGATCGCCCAAAGTTACAAAACCTTAGATGCGGAAGGCCAATGCCAAGTGGCGATCAAGTCCTCGATGCTATGATTACTCAAAAAAAATTCAACTGCTTGCTTCTATTACGATCCTAGCCACTAGAATGGACGTCGAGATCGCCAGACCCTACATTTGATAAGAAAGTAGGCAAGAGTATGCATTAGTACAATAATATACTAAATATTATGGCTTGCATAAATTAAAAACATAAGCATAACATAGGCATTAGTCAACATAAGACATATAAAAAAATCATAAGAGACATCAAAATTAGTATAAGATATAACAACTTAGTCATAAGAATAATCAATGCATCCAGATCAACATAATATAAGAGAAATACTTCATAAGCACCCTCAAAGCATTCTTGTGCAATGCAGGGATAATACCCCATAAATCTCACCCATACTAAGCAAATCATTTTAGGCCCTAATTCGTCTTCATCGTCTTTTGATCTCATCCTTAGCTTATTTCTCATAGACAAGGGAACATTAACCATTAGTCGAACATTTCAAGGAATGCAACTGCAGAACCAATCCAAGCTAAGCACACATCATGCAATCAATATCATGTAGAAACATACTTAAAATAGTTCCTTGAAGTAATCTTCTTTCATCATACACACGCTACTTTGATTAGGTACTAATCCCTCATATTCACACTAATCATGGAAGAGTATATCTCTACTAGTCCACAACATAACATCACTCGTAAATGGTTAATATTAACCAATTCAAGCCTATCAAGAAAAAGCACCATACTATGCTAGACAAAGCTATCATGGAAAGCACACTCTTATGCAAGTCCAAGTTACTGAAGGAATGGTACTATTTCCCAATCCAAACTATCATGAAGTGTTGTGGCTACACCAAGTCAAGCTATCATGCAAGCATTTTATTATGCTAGCTCAAACTACATTTGAAGGGTATGATTTCTCAATACAAGGCTAGCCATGAGTTTTACTATCTGAAGCTAACATGCATGGTCTTGTCTTACCAAGTCAATCTATTTATGACGGGATATCATATCACTACTTCATGCTTTATAAATTAAGATAATTCTATAGCACCCTCAAAATAAAAACCCTCACTAAAAGATCACTCCTTAACACTTTTATGCAAATAACTTCCTTGCTTTTCTATTTCTTGACTTTTCGGTCTAAGGTTTCATATGGGTTTACAAAGCGGGGACTAAACTTCCTGATGAGTAAGAGATTTAGACTCATTTAGGGCTTTGTTTTGATAGTTTTAGTGTCCTCAAATGCCTAATTTATGTTATAAACTGATGTTAAAGCCTTGATTTTCTGGTATGTGAGCTAAAGAACAATGTAAGGACACTAGCATGCCGAAAGGAGAATAACAAGCTGAATAAGTGAAGAAAGGCGATCCTAGTGATCGCCAAGACTACTCGGTGACTCACTTTGTGTCTCTTCAGCCCACTTAACGTTCCAGTATGCTAGACCTAAGGGAAGAAACCAAATCGGTGACAAGAATGGGCAATTGATGAATTGACGATCCGTTGCGCGATGAAAAGATGGATCGCCCAAAGTTACAAAACCTTAGATGCGAAAGGCCAATGCAAAGTGGCGGTGGAAGAGGACAATGGGCGGGTCGCCAATCCACTGGACAGGACCAACCTATCTCGCCCAATGGTTTCACACCATATTTTGGGTAACTATATATTTGATTTTTAATTGTAAATTGAGCATCTGGCTAACTTTGAGAAGAGTTTTCTTTAGAGTTTTAGAGTTCCATTATAAACTTTGAAGCTTTTTGAGGCTTACTTTTGAGGATTTGCAAGTGGGTTTCTATATTTCTTTAATTTTTACAATTGTAAAGACTTGGGAGCATTTACCCAGATCATGGAGACTGTATTTGGTAATTGTTTCCCTATGTTTATGATGCGTGGCGAAAACCCCAATTATTGGGGTGTGATTATGGGTTAAATTAGCTTATGGGTATTGATATTACTAATTTAAATGCTATACTGAAGTGGGTTTAATCATTTTTTGTGCCTTAATCAATAAATTTTCATTGCAAATGCAGTTCTAATTTTGAGTTCTTAGATTGCTTGAGAGAGGTTTTTGGACCAAAGCTTTTGATTAATGGCTTGTAGGTATTGGGTTGATATGGGTTCAACTCGAGAGAGTGAATCCTAAAATTATTCCTTCTCATCTTGCTCGGAAGAGAGGATTTATTAAGGTTCTGGGCTATTCTTATGTGTTAAGCTTGTTGATGTTCGAGAGAAATCACTCGAAACATGATAGTTGTTCGAGAGAAAACTATTTCAATCATAGTCCAGCCTACCCATTCATATATAGCTATTTATTAATATTCTCAATAACCCATAGAAAAATTTGCCTATAATCGATCACACCCTGAGATCAATTCCTTTCTTTATTGTTATTTCATTGTTTTTAATTGCGTTCTAGCGGATAATTGTAAATCAAAACCCCTATCTGAAATTTGTTGTCACCCCTTTAGAATTGTTTATATGTCTTTTTTGATAATTTCTATTCCTATACCTGTTTAGATAACATTCGACCTCATAACTAAATTTGAACAGGTACCACTCCATGTGGGTTTGACCCCAACTCTTCGTTGCACCTAGAATTGGATGAGTTGTGCTTGAAACATTAATCATTTCACAAACGCATTACACCTCTCAAGGTGGGAATTTCTAGCAACCCAAATCATGAAAATTAAGAACACTTCAACGACCTTGCTATCTAAAAACATCATCTCCCCCTTGGGAGAAAGCCTAGGCGGACTTTATAAGCACCGTCTCTTTCAATTCTAAGGTCGGAACAAGTTACCACTTAGCTTTCCCATCCATCACACAAGAGGATTCTAAGCCAAGGTTAATTACACTAATACCCTTTAGAGGATGCTACTCACCCAACACATCAAGGTATTACTTAAACACCCTATTCATCAAATCTATCGACATTCCCCAAAAGTCATCATAACTAAGTCGGGTTCTACAATCAATACACATAGTAATAATGTAGCCCATTCGTACTAAGGACAACAACAAAGGCTAGCATATCAAGTGTATCAAGTCACAAAAAACAAGTAACACCAGAATCTGAATAATGCATAAAGCAAATACCGGTAGTCTCATTCGGAGGATACTATCATTCACCTCTAGCTTGGAGAGCACAAAACCTATTTTGCCTTGGAGCATTCCCATCTGAACCACTAGAGACAACTTGCTTACCCTTAGCCTTCATCTTTGGACAATTTCTCATCTTGTGGCCACTCTCCCACAACAAAAGTAACCCTCACTACCAGCTAAACACCTACCCTCATATATTTTTCCACATCTAGCAAAAGTAAGCAATATGCATTCACTATTAATTTCTTCCAGTTTAGGATTCGACACCCTATCCTCATTATACGTAGGAGCATTGGAGGAGTCTCGTTTGGAAAACCTTTCCCAATTACTAGAACGACCATGTCCATCGAACCTTTCATGAGAGGAATCACCATCATCATTCCTAGACCTCTTTTTCTCCCTAGCTTTCCCTTTATTTTTGCCTCTTCAATTTGTTGGGCATGAGTCATAGGACGAGCAATATGCATGTCACCGATGAGCATAGCGGTACGACACTCATTCAATACTATATCGGACACTTCCGACATAAACTTACTCATCCTCGACCTAGAGTCGGCCACTAGGGATGGAGCATACTTAGAAAATTGGGTGAACCTCAATGCATATTCCTTAACACTCATATTACCTTGCCTAAAGTTAATGAACTCAAGCACCAAAGCCTCTCACTTCTCTAGAGGGAAAAACCTATCTAAAAATGGATTCTTGAACCTCTCCCACTCTATGTGACCCACTCCTACCATTCTAGCCTCTTTTTATTGATTAAACCAAACTTGTGCAACCCCCCTTCAGTTGGTTAGCAGACAATTCCGCTTTCTCAGTCGAAGTAACTCCCATAATGTCCACCACCTTGTAAATATCATCTATAATTTTTTTAGGGTCTTCCTCAATATTGGATCAATTAAATTCTGGAAAATTAATTATCATAAAATCCCTCACTCTTGACGCCGATGTTCACGGGGGCTACCACCTCTCTATTGGCTTGTGTCGTCATGGCTTGAGCCATCACTTCGAAAACCGTCCTATGCTGTGCATTAGTTATATTCTCATTCAATGTGTCAATCAGAGCTTGAGGAGGATATTTGGAAGGAACCTCTTGATCAACATTGTCTCCCTCCATCATTCTAGCAGCCCTTCTAGTAGTCATATCCTAAAAATCAACGGGCACAGATTAGGAGAAGAGTTAAACTCTATGAAATGAATTAGAGAAGTGGATAAGTGAAGTTTCCTAAACATCTAACATCCTCTCATTCATAAATGTGGCGCGCTTCACATTTATTAACAGGACTCTACTAGACATGGTTTGAGACATCCTAGAACCATTCCAAACCTTGTTCTCTGATTACCAAGTTTGTCACGACCCATGGATATACCCTAGACGTAACATGGAATAAAAGACCCCGAGATGCCTAATACGAGCCACTTAGATTTCATAACATAAGATAATAGAAAATGGTACGGAAATTTAAAACATTTTTCCAATACAATCAATGTCTCATAAAACGAAGTAAAAGTCTTTAACATTGTCTAAAACCATCTAATACTTAAATAGTCTTGGTACACAGCCCATACAAAAGTATAAACTTAAAGGAAAGACATTAACAAAAAGGGTAATCAAGTCCTCGATGCTATCAGGACTCACTATATCTTCACTTGCTTGCTTCTACTACGATCCTAGCCACGAGAATTGAAGTCAAAATAGTCGGACCCTACATTTTATAAGAATGTAGGCAAGAGTATGTGTTAGTACAATAATGTACTAAATATGATGGCTAGCATAAATCATCAACATAAGCATAACATAGATATTAGTAACCATAAGATATATACCAAAATCATGAGATACATCAACATAAGCATAAGAGATAACAACATAGTCATAAGCATAATCATTGCATCTAGATAAACATAATATAAGAGAAACTGCATAAGCCCCCTCAAAGCATGCGTGTACAATGCATGGATAAGACCCCATAAATCTCACCCATACTAAGTAAATCATTTTAGGCCCTCATTAATATTAATCATATTTTATCTCATCCTTATCTTATTTCTCATACACAAGGGAACATTCACCTTTAGTCAAATATATAAAGGAAGGCAGCTATAGCAACAATCCAAGCTAAGCATACATCATGCAATCAATCTCAAATAGAAACATACATACAACACTTACTTGAAGTAATCTTGTTTCATCATACACACACTACTTTGATTAGGGACTTGTCCCTCATATTCATACTAATCATGGAAAGGTATTTTTCTACTAGTCCACAACATAACATCACTCATGAATGGTTACTATTTACCAATTCATGGGTATCAAGGAAAAGCACCTTACTATGCTAGACAAACATATCATGGAAAGTACACTCTCATGCAAGTCCAAGCTACTTAAGGAAGGTTACTATTGCTCAATCCAAGATATCATGTAGTTATGTGGCCCCAGAAAGTAAAGCTATTATGCAAGCATTCTATAATGCTAGTTCAAGCTACATTGGAAGGGTACGATTTATCAATCCAAGGCTATCCATGAGTTCTACTATCTGAATCTAACATGCATGGTCTTGACTTACCAAGTCAAGCTATTCATCAAGGGATATCATATCACTACTTCAAGATATATCAATTATGATAATTCCATTAATATGGAGGTTGTTGCTAAAAACTAGGAATCAACTAGTGTAAAAGGTCTCTATCTCATGATATATACTTGGGAACCCGGACTCAACTAGTGTAAAAGGATCACATTTGGAAGCCGGACATAACTTACATAAAAGATTCCATCTCATATTCAATATCATATTCTTGGAAGAATGTCTTGACACTCAATCCATGCTCAATTCATAAGATAGCTCTTAGATCATGCGTGATCACTCATCACCATCCATAATCATTTTACTCTTATATTCATTTTAGGTGAGAAAGCTTTTCAACCTAGAATCTTCATTATGTGAGAAAACATTTCACATTGTGTTCATGAGAATGTCCTTTCATTCATCACAACTACATAATTATAGTTATTAAGACTTCACTCTCAAGGCCTTAATATTCATAGTTCATCATATTAGCTTTACCCTCAAAGCCCTAGCATTCAACATAAATGACTACAAGCCTTACTCTAAAAGCCTTACTTCCCATCATCATCTAATATGCCTAGATCTCAAGACATTCTAACAACATTCTTCATTCTTAAGAAATTCTAATCATATATCCTCATATAGGCTCAATCTCAAGTACTACTAATCATAATTCATCATGTATACTTTAGTCTAATTCAATTCATGTCTGGTTTCTCTACTCTCAAGAAAATCATATCTATTTACTTCAATTTCAATAATTCTATCATTTATTTCATTAATCTTAGAAGATAACATCTAAATCCTCAATTTTCCCTTTCATGGCATACAACTCAGTTATATCAAATTCACCTTAGAATCATAGTTTAATCATGAATACATGTATAATAATACTAAAAACATGCAATTCTACCATAAACAATCATAATCCACTCTATTGAAAATCCTTAAATTTCAGGTATTTAGAGTTTGCGGCAAATCATGGACACTACTTGGCAAGAAGGAACAAGGAGACTGAAAAGAACGAAGAAATGAAGGCATGAAGATCGCCGAGCCCAATTGGTGAGTCGCCGATGGGCCTCGAGATCACCTTTTGTTCCAATGTGCTGAGCCCTGAAGGAAAAGGTTAAGTTGGCTATGAAATGGAGCAGTCGGCGTGCCGCCGATCAGTTCCGTGAAGCAGTACCATATCGCCCAACGACTCAAAACGCGAAGAGGCTGAAGGCTAAAGTAAGAAGGTGATAAAATCGACCAAAAGGTGGATCGCTGAGCGTATGGCGATCCCAACTAACTGCGCCGAATGGTCCTCCGCAGCATAAATTTTCAAACACTATAAATACTTGTTTAAATTTCTAATATCATATCACTTCTATTATTCGAACTTTTTACAATTTTTGGAGAGTTTTATGTTTTAGAGGGGTTTGAAGGCTTTGTTCTAAGACATTGAAAATTCAAAGGGTTTCAACTCCAAGAAATTGGACTTAGGTCTTGAAGATTCTTCACTCTTGACGTGTTTTATGACCTAACTCTTCATACCCAGTTGATGGAAACTGATATTTGTATAATTTTTTATCTCTTTTACATGTGTACCTAAAACCCCAATTCTTGGGGTCTGATTTTGTGAATATGGGTTAAATTATTTGTTGGGTCTTGCTTGTTGATAGTTTATTTGTTGTCTAAATGTAATTTCGTTTAGTATTTGTGTATGAAATTAATGGGATTGTAGTTGCAAATACAATTTCATTTTAGTGTTTTTGGCTTGCTCGAGAGAGAGGTCGTAAAACTAAGACTAATAAATTGATAGCCTGTGGTATTGGGTCGACATGGGTTCAGCTCGAGAGAGTGAACCCTAGTCCTTCTCCCACACATTCAGCTCGAGAGAGTGAATGGGCTAAGGAGGAGGTTGTGCTTAATGCGACAACTCGGTGTTCGAGAGAAACCTAGTTGATTCAGGTTAAGTTGCTCGAGAGAGAATTTCCCCCCACTATAGTCTAGCCTAGTCAGAAATATTCAACAATTTACTATCAAAAGCATGTACCCGATAGTCTAGTTTAACCCGTATTCCTATCACATCCTAAGAATCCCGTCTCCATATCTCCTTTCCTTATATTTTTACTCTTTTTGTAGTTGTTAATTAATACAAACACCCATTGATAATTGAAGCTTGCATCACTCCTTAGATTTAGTATGTTTTTCTTCATTAATATCTATAGCTATGACTAATTGGAACTTGATTTTATTTTTGTACTAATTCTCAAAACGAATCCCAGTGGCAACGATCCCAACACTTGGTTAGGTTATATCACTACACGCGATCGTTTGGCACTTGAACTGAGATAATGTCAGATGATTATGTAGAACATCACGTACCCTGGGCCATGACACACCACCACCTAGATGTACCTTGACTTGCGGGAGATCTATTGGTGGAATGGCATGAAGAAGGATACTACAGAATTTGTGGCTAAGAGTCCCAATTGTTAAAAAGTGAAAGTTGAGAATCAAAAGCTAGGAGGTTTATCTCAAGATATTAGCATTCCTACTTGGAAGTTGAAAGACATTAACATGGACTTCATTTTTGGGTTGCCTTGCACCGAGCGATAATATGACTCAATTTGACTTATTATAGATCGAATAATGAAATCAACTCATTTTATTCTCGTCAATGTTTCTTATTAGACGAAGGACTATTCCAAGTTGTATTTGAAGGAAATAGTAAGGTTGGATGGAGTTCCCTTATCCATTATCTTTGATTGTGGTACTCAATTAACTTCTTAGTTTTGGAAATCTTTCCATATGGTTCTTGGTACTCATGTCAAGCTTAGCACATATTTTCATCCATAACCCAATGGGAAAGCGGAGCCTACAATCAAAATTTTGGAAGATATGTTGAGGGCATGCGTAATGGACTTCAAGGGTAATTGGAATTATCACCTGCCTTTGATTGAGTTTGCATATAAAAATAGCTATCACTCAAGAATTGGTATGGCTCCATTTGAGGCCCTATATTGTAGGATGTGTAGATATCAGATAGGTTGGTTTAAGGTGGGTGAAGTTTCCCTAATAGGTCCCGAGTTTGTACATGAGGCTATGGAGAAAGTTTGACTTATTAGAGAAAAGTTTAAAACGACTCATAGTCGACAAAAGTCTTATGCCGATTTTAGAAGAAGATATCTTGATTTTGATGTTAATAATTGGGTCTATTTTAAAATTTCACCAATGAAGGGTGTAATGAGTTTTTGAAAGAAAGGGAAGCTTATCCCCCGATATGTGGGGCTATATCAGATTTTGAAGCAAATTGGCAAGGTTGCTTATGAACTTGCATTGCCTAATGAATTGGCAATTGTTCATCCAACTTTCCATCTTTCTTTGTTGAAAAAGTGTGTTGGAGATCCGACATCTATAGTCCCCTTAGAGGGTTTGGGAGTTAACGAGAATCTTTCGTATGAGGAGGTTCCGGTAGAGATTTTAGACCGGGAAGTTAAGAGGTTAAGAAATAAAGAATTTTCTTCCTGAAAGTCCTTTGAAGGAATCAATTAGTTGAGGGTGCTACATCGGAGACCAAAGTCGATATGATGTCCTGATATCCTCCTCTCTTACCTTGTGTCCCTACTCAAGCTTGAGGTATTTAGCTCTTCATGGTTTACTCATTAGGTGTCAATTGTCGTAGATATTCCCATGATTTCCTTATTATGCATGATTCATGAAAAGGTTCAATTTTGAAGAAAATGAGTCAAATTCATTGATTTCCACATGTTTATGTGCATTTGAGTGTGTGTTGCATATTGGCTATATGATATTATGTTTTAAACATGCATTAGCATGGAGTCGATGCTTCCTCCTTGGATATGTGCATTTATGTAGTTGCATGCATGATGGGATGTTAGATTAAGTTTCCACATTCTTGTAACACCCCAACCGTCTAAGAATGTTCTTCATCCCGTATTAAAGGCTTACCAGCCTTAATTTTAGAATTGTATCGTAACATTGCGAGTGATTAAGGAGCATTTAATTTACATATACATATTTTCATGCTTTTCCTAACACTTCATAAATATTTATGAAAAAATAGGATACATTCTTTAGTTACTATACATTTGTGTTTATGTTTACCTTATGAGAATTTTCCAATTTATTAAATATTTTTAACGGTTATAGTAACTGTAGTTATGTCAAGAAATTTGTATCATATAAGATAGGCTTTGCACAAAATTATTTTTCATTAATTATTGTATATGCAAAAAGATATATTTATTTTACCACAAACCTATGCAATAACTAATTGTATATGTAACATGATAAAATGAATTAGTGTTATGGTAACACCATTTGTTCACGTGGAATTGTAGGAAATGGTATTTGATGACTAATTAGAAAATTAAATAAGCATAATGGAAGTGATCCATTTGTTCTTTCTGGATAAGTTCCAGGTATAATTTTTTTGTCCTTCGTTCATTTAATTTCTTTCACTTTTCTTATAAAAAATAATAGAAATCCTGAAGTGTTGAAAGGTAGAGAAAACTGTAGGTAGAAATAAATAAGGTAACTAAGGTGTAGAAGAAAAACAAGTTGCCGCTACACATATTCTTATACATATATATATTTGAGTTTGAATTGAAGGTACATTAAGGTTGTCCCTTTTCTTTTGGGTATAATTCTTTTAAACTCTGTGATTTTTATTTTTTTGTTTATGTAATGTGTTGTTAAGAAGTGGATTTTAAATACCTAAGTTATGTTAATACCGTAAAAAAATTACTTATCCTCTCATGGGGTAGCACTCTTAGCATAGACTCATATATTTTATTATTACTTGATATATTTTGAAAATATCAGATTTACGTAATTAATTGAGGTATGAATTAGAGAATTGATACTTCAACAAGTTTTAGTTGAATATTGATGTTTGCGTAAGCAAGACACAACTTTCAATGCAAGTGTCTGCGATTGTACAATAGTAAAGTAACCCAACCAAGGGTTAGGGTCGAGTCCCAAAGGATTGGGCTTGAGAATTAATATAAAAATAAAATTAAGTTCTAATTAGTCATAGCTAAAGACATTATCGAATGGACACATGTTAAATCTAATGGGTGATGCAAGCGTCAATTATCAATGGGGGTTTGTCACAAGTAAACAAAAACAACAAAAATGCAAAGACTACTAATCAAGGAGATGGGGTTCTTGGGATGTGTTAGAAATACAGGATAAACTAAACTATTGGATACATGCTTTTGACAATAAATCTATTAAATATTTGAGACTAGGGTAGACTATAGTGGGGGTAAATTCTATCTCGAGCAACTTACCCCGAATCAAATGAGTTCCTCTCGGACACCCACTTGCCGCATGAAGAACAGCCTCCACCTTAGCCCACTCACTCTCTCGAGTTGAGTGTGTGGGAGAAGGACTAGGGTTCACTCTCTCGAGCTGAACCTCATGTCGACCCACTACCAGCAGCCATCATTTTAGTAATCTTAGTTTTACGACCTCTCTCTCGAGCAAGCCAAAAACACAAACGTGAAATCGTATTGGCAACTATAATTTCATTAAGTTCCACCACAACTACTAAACTAAATCACATCTAAACAACAAAAAAATCATCAACAAGCAAGACCCAACATATAATCTAACCCATATTCACAAAATCACACCCCAAGGGTTTTAGCTACAATGTAAAAGAAGTAAAAATGTATACCAATCTCAGTTTCCATCAATGGGTATGCAAGATTAAGTCTTAAAACAAGTCAAAAGTGAAGAATACTCAAGACCCAAGTCCAAAATCTTGGAGTTGAAACCCTTTGAATCTTCAAGTTCTTCAAAACCCTCTCAAAGCTTAGAACTCAAAAGGCTAAATTAAAAATTCTATATTTAAAATCTGATACTAAGCTACAACTCTCAACGAGTATTTACAGTTTTAAAAAATATGTGCTGCAGCGGATCATTCTACGTCATTAGTTGAGATCGACGATCAACTCGGGGATCCGCCCTTTGGTAGGTTTCATCGCAGTCTTGCTCTATCCTTCAGCATCATTGTGTTTGGATCATTGGGCGACATATTACAGCTTCGTAAAACTACTAGGCGATACGCCAACTGCTCCTTTTCACCACCGATTTGATCCTTTCCTTCAGAGCTCAGCACACTGGAACAAAAGGCGAGGATAAGACCTTTTGGCGACTCACCGAATGGGTTCAGCGATTCTCAGATCTTCATTTCTTCGTTCTTTCTGCTACCTTTGTTCATTTTTTGGTAAGTAGTATCCATGCTTTCCTTCAAATTACAAATACCTGAAACTTAAGGGTTTTCATCAAATATTGAGACAAAATATGCATTTGAGGACACTAATTCTATCAAAATATAGCCCTGAATGAGTTCAATTTGTGGACTCATCAAAACCCCCAACTTAAACTTTTGCTTGTCCTCAAGCAAACTGAAGTACAGTCGTTCAAAAAGGAGGTCTCGAACAGTGTTACACAAGACTCCATCATGAATGCACATAACAAGACTCAATTTACTTATGCAAAGATCAAATGTGTACCCAAAGATTTAAGTTGTGACACACCATTCTCAAAGATTCTCAAGCTCGCAATAATTACTTCAAATGTAAGTTCGAGCTTAACAAAAGTATTTGAATGCCCTCATAGAAAAGATTATTCCATACTCACCCATAAAGGTTTAATCATTTAAAGTTTCGAAATCAAATGCAACAGTCACTCTCACAAGAGAGAACACAGTGAATGCTTTCACCCATAGATTTTCCCGTATTTTCCAATCAACATTTGTTTTGTCTTACTCAAGATCAAACAGGTATTTTCAAGGCTTGTAATGTGGCTAAGTAGAAAGGTATGGTCATTTAGGCTAAGTGACTTTCATCCTCATGAAATGTGGTGCTCACAACACTTCCTTTCCTTTTCCTTCATCATTCTCTTTAGTGCTCATAAGTCAACTTATTATTCACTTTCCATGGATTGTTTGGAAACCCCATCTCTTTTGTACTTTATTTCACAACTTTATTTTCTTGTTCATTATTTTTTTTTTATATATATATGGAGGGGTTCCATTTTTCTCAAAACCATGGGAAAAAGGGATTTTCTTGCACTTGTTGATTCACCCTTTCATTTTCACCACACCCTCAAATTAGGCTTTTGGCCTAAATTGGCATTTCAAATTAACCACAACTTCATGAGGATTATGGGTAATGGATAAAGAAAGGTCATATTTTCATCAAATTTCTTCCGAAGAAAAGTAAGTTTCAAGGGGTGTTCAAGAGAGGTTCACACACTCACAAGGTAGGTCACAAAAGAGGTATATGTAAAATTGGCTCACACTCTTCGAAGTTGCCTAAGATCATATCAAGAGATAGCCTTACTTCATCGACCGAACCAATGGGGAAAATTCTAGGTGTATTCATGCATGGTTCACAATAAGCTCATCAAACAAGACTCCACACTTTCGCTAGTGTGAAACGGTCATCACAAGAGAATCAATTTAATACATGGCTAATCACAACGAGATGCAAAGAGTTCACATATTGTCTATGAAACTTCAATTTGCCTCATCGTAGCCGCACATTCATGTTTGTTCGATCATGAGTACTATTCAAGTCATCAGTATTGATCGGAATCGAGACTTAAATTTTACAAAAGAACAGCCACACTCAACACATGAGAGGTGAGAAAAAATTTCAGAAGGGTCAAAATCATTTTGCAATTTAAAACAAAAGGAGACACAAGCTCAAACATCCACAAAAATAGTATTAACACAACATTATAGCTCACAACTCAAATAGTCAAACAAAACATGAACATCAATATTCACACAAGAGGTGGGCCTCACCTCACCACAAATAAAAACTATTTGTCCTCAAATGCAAATAATCAAATATCTAGAATCTAAGCAAAAGAAAGACAGAGAGGGAGGTAAAGAAAGGATTATGTCTATGCAGTCTCTCCATCTGTCTGGGCATAAGTTCCCAGTGCATATGTCTAGATTTGGGCTTCAGTGCCCGGAGTCACCTCGAAAGAAACAGCAGTACCAGATCCATTAAGAGCTTCCAAGGGTGTATCCGCCAAAAAGGCTTGCACAACTGCATAGATTCCCCGGTTCCATGAAGGAATATTGGGTTCTCGGGGAGTAGTCTCCTTGTTAGAAATGGACCTCTTGCCCTTGCCTTTATTCCAAAGTGGAGGTTCTTCTCTTCCCTATTTGGGAGGATTTGACCCTCCTTCATTTATTGTGATATCTCGTGCTCTTTTTCGAGGTGGCATGTCAATATTGGTCTTTACCATATCTCAGGATACTCAGACTTCTCCCGGCTAGACTCAATAACATGCAAGCACAACCCCACATGATTTAAACAGTTTTAAGGCACAAAAATACGGGATTTTAACAATATAAACACTACGGGCAATATTTTCACAAGCATAAGAAAAAACAATTAAGATCAGAGAGGCTCATCACACATCACTAAGATAAGATCATTGCAAATGAGTACAAAATCGATAAAATAATCTCGAGGTTTGGAAAACCAACCTTTTATGCCGAATAATAAATATTGAAATCCTAGGTGGCAAAGTGATCCAAAGTCCGAGCACAAATCAACAACCAAAATACTTATGGAATGCAAAAATATTGTAAATATTAACTAGGTGCGAGTTTGCAAAGTTTGAAAGCTAGGGAAAGTGAAGATTTTGAAATTTTAAACCTTTGGCCTTTTAAGAAATAGTCCAGTTCTCGCCATTTGGTGACATTAGTCATGGTCGCCGATCAATTAGGTGAATCGCTGAGTGGATACTTACCTCTCCGAATTTTACTGGACCTCCAGTTAAACTGGGGGACCAAACGGTGGACTAGATCGCAATCGCTGACCATGTCGGTGAATCGCCAATAATTTCCTGGGCACGTCGAGTTTTACAGACTCCACTTTGAAGTTGTCTTTAGTCAAATGGCGGTCTTATTCGGGGTTGCCAACTTCTTAGACGATGCGTCGACTTGACCTTTGGCTCGCCAATTTGCACTTTTCACTCACTTTCCATACTTCGACCTACACAAAAAACACACCATTATTTCTTAAAGTAAAAATAAAGTGGTAAAACCTTGGATTGCCTCCAAAAGAAGTGCCTTATTTAATGTCGTGGCACGACGCAACTCCTCACTCAAGTTCCATTAGTGAGGTTTGCCTCATTTTCATAAGGCCACCGAACTATTGGCTCTGGGTAGAGAGAAGATACCACTTGGTCCATTTGGTACCCATAGTTACCATTCCTACTCATCTTTCCTGTTTCAATACACAAGCAAGCAAAACAAAACTAAAAATTAAGTAAGTGTAACTATAATTAACAAGTACGAAAATTCTACTAAACTAAAACTTCTCAACTAACACCACTCCCCGGAAGCGATGCCATTATAATGTTTGCGTAATCAAGACACAACTTCCAATGCAAGTGTCTCCGATTGTATAATAGTAAAGTAACCCAACTAAGGGTTGGGGTTGAGTCCCAAGTTAGTGGGCTTGAGAATTAATAGAAAAATAAAATTAAGTTCTAATTAGACATAGCTAAAGACATTATCGAATGGAAACATGTTAAATATAATGGGTGACACAAGCGTCAATTATCAATGGGGGTTAGTCACAAGTAAACAAAAATAGCAAAAATGCAAAGAGTACTAATCAAGGAGATGGGGTTCTTGTGATGTGATAGGAATACGAAATAAACTAAACAATTGGGTACATGCTTTTGATAATAAATCTATTGAATATTTGTGACTAGGCTAGACTATAGTGGGGCTAAATTCTCTCTCGAGCAACTTACCCCGAATCGAATGGGTTCCTCTCAGACACCCACTTGCCGCATGATGAACAACCTCCACCTTAGCCCACTCACTCTCTTGAGCTTAGTGGTGGAAGAAGGACTAGGGTTCACTCTCTCGAGCTGAACCTCATGTCGACCCACTCCCACCGGCCATCAATTTAGTAGTCTTAGTTTTACGACCTCTCTCTCGAGCAAGTCGAAAACACAAAGGTGAAATCATATTTGCAACTACAATTTCATTAAGTTCCACCACAACTACTAAAAGAAATCACATCTAAACAACAAATAAATCATCAACAAACAAGACCAACAAATGTATACCAATCTCAGTTTCCATCAATGGGTATGCAATATTAAGCTTTTAAACAAGTCAAAAGTGAAGAATACTCAAGACCCAAGTTCAAAATCTTGGAGTTGAAACCCTTTGAATCTTCAAGTTCTTCAAAATCCTCTCCAAGCTTAGAACTCAAAAGTCTATGTTAAAAATTCTATATTAAAAATCTGATACTAAGCTACAACTCTCAACGAGTATTTATAGTTTTTAAGAATCTCTGCTGCAGCAGATCATTCAGCGTCGTTAGTCGAGATCTCAGATCAACTCGGCGATCCGCCCATTGGTAGGTTTGATCACCGTCTTAATCTATCCTTCAGCATCATCGTGTTTGGATCATTGGGCGACATAGTATAGCTTCGCAGAACTGCTCGGTGATACGCCAACTTCTCCTTTTCACTACAGATTTGATCCTTTTCATCAAATTTTGAGACAAAATATGCATTTGAGGACACTAATTCTATCCAAATATAGCCCTAAATGAGTCCAATTTGTGGACTCATCAAATATGTAAGAAGAAAATTGTAAGAATGTGGAGTTATATACAACAACAACAAAAATTGTTTAAATAGAGTATCATATTATGTTGCTTTATGTCCCTTCATATGTGTAGAATATTTTTATGAACAATCTCTTTAATTATATGCTTAAAGGTTGTTTTGTGGTATGATTTTCGTATTATTACCCGGCGTACATATGAATGGTGTATGCTTATTGTATTCATGCCCTTTAAGGCTAGGATCAGGGTGTTCGCCTACACCCTATGCATTCATGCCCTTTGAGGCTAGGATCGGGGTGTTCGCCTACACAACATGCATTCATGCCCTTTGATGATGTGATCGGGGTGTTTGCCTACACCACATGAATTCATGCCCTCTGACATTGGGAACAGGATGTTCGCCTACACCACATTACATTTTGTTGAATGAAACTTTGTACTTTTCTGAATGGTGTCTTCAGTTTTTGTGGTAATCCAAGTCATAACCTTGGGTCTCGGTATTATTGATGTTGGTGTAATGTAAATGAGCCAGGAACAGGTAGGTTGGATACGAGTTTTTGATAGTGTATATTTTTACATCATTTTGAATTAGTAATGTTGATATTGTTATCCTATTTCGTTGAATAGTCAATCGTTATTCCTTACTGACACCCCAAACTTGGGGATTCGGTGTTTATGCCCGCAGGTACTGATCGATAGGCAAATCGAGACTTTCTCTAGTTGGTTGGGATTCAGCTTGGTTGGTAAGCTCTATTTCCTTCGGAGTTCCTAGGTTTTTGGTTTTGTGTACTTATACTTGTGATGGGTAGGTCGGGGCCCTATCCCGATCTTATCACATGTGTCATATTTGTAGATGCTTGTAGACTGTTGTATTAAGTTGTGGGTTTTGTATGGCCTTGTCAGCCTTACGGGTAAGTTGTGTTTTCTTAAGTTTTTGGCCTTGTCGGCCTTATGTATACATTATGTTTTGAACAGATTTCCATGCAGCTTGTGGTTTTAGAGGGACCTTCTCGGCCTACTCTTTTATTTTCTTTACTTTTATATTAAGAATATTTAGTGTTTTCCGAGCCTCTTCGTCCTTGAATTATCACGGGTTGGTCTTTCTAGGTTGGTTCTAATGGGTGTGCTCAGTAAAGTATGGCATTGGGTGCCTGTCGTGCCTTTGTGGAGTTGGGGTGTACACTTTCTTATCATAGCTTGAATATCATTCGAGGATGAATGTTCCCAAGGGGGTGATATTGTAACACCTCAAATTTAAAAAGGGTAGAATTTGCAGCTTTTGAAAGAATCAGGTGCCAGTCCGATGGATCCACCCATATAATGTAGTCCTAGACACGAACGGTAGGTCAGGTCCCCGAGTGGCTAGTCAAGTTTTCAAAATGTTAAGTTTTCTATATTTTTCAATGGTTCACCAGGATGGTACGTCGTTCTAGGTACGAGTCGTGGATAGGGTTCTTAGGTAAGTCCCAAATTTAGAAAGATTTTGAGGAAAAAGTTGGGGCCTACGGTAGTGGTGCACGGTCCGTTGATGGACCCACAGATCATAGGTTTTGGTCTGTTATTTGGGGTTCCACATTAGTACTTTCTGAATTCACGAATGGTTGACCATTACGGTCCGTAGTTGGACCTACAGATCGTTTGTCTGGTCCATTGGTAGGAGCGGCAGTTATTTTCTTAAGGGCTTTTGGGTCTTTTCCTAATTATTCTAGTCTAATACTATGTAATTTTCCCTTCACCAAATGTCCTATATAAGTGTTTTAACCCCCAAATTGGAAATCATTTGCTCAAATTCTTATAAGAAAAACAAGTCTTCCTGTCCAAAATATTTCTCTCTCTAGAAAGCTTGAAGAATGAGTTAACCTAGGGTTTCAAGTCAAGCCTCCAATTCCACCATGGAAGGTATGCTTTTGGCATTGAGGTATGATAGTTTTTATTCACAAACCCCTTTCCTTCATGGAATTCCAAAATTTCCAATTATAAAGTTAGAATTCCCCAATTGAGTTATGGTTTTTTCTCCATGTCATGGGTTCTTTTAAATATTGATTTATTTGATTGTTTATGATCTACGAAACAAGAATTGAGATAATTACATGATTTTATAATGAATTCCCATGAATCCATGTCTAACCTATGTTTTCTAGATATTGATGATTGAAAGTGGGTTTTGAACGATGAATAGTGGATATTGGAATTACGCATATTCTTATGAAACTGATGTAAATGTTTTAAGGATGCTTTAAGATTTAAGTATCAATATTGTTGTTATTTTTGTTGTGTTGTTGAAAGGATTTCTCACATACACATTGTGAAAAAGATTTTCTCACATTAAAAGGGTACTTAAGGTTGAAAGACTTTCTCACCTAAAATTAACCAATGTTAAGGAGCTATTCTAATGTTGAGGCAAGAGGCGATTACCCATGCTCTCTATGAAGTGACAATAGGCGATTACCCATGTCACATGATGCAAGGACAAGAGGAGATTATCCATGTTCCTTTAAAGATAAGATGAATATAATTAAGAAATATTATGTGGAAGCTAAAGCTTAGTACCTAGTGGACATGTGGTGATTAACCATTTCGCATAAACTATGTGCCAATATAGGAATGTCTAGATAGACATTAGCTAGTGGATCCACATAAGATAAAACCTCACGGTCCTTCTTTGGAAAGTAAGACAACCCTTTTTAGTGTGGGAGACACTGGATTCCATGTTAATAGCTCACATGGTCCTATATATCGGTTAAGGATACTTCCCACATACACGCTATGATAATCTAAGGATACTTCAAGAAGTATCTCACATTTGACTTAAGATGATGTCGAAATGCACTGACCATGTTTTATGACTTAAATCTTCTGCTTACATTCACGATTTATCTTGGTCATTGCACTATATGACAAATGGACAAATGTCACTTTTTCATCTTTTCAAATGTTTTATGCATAGCTATCATACTTCGTACATATTTTATACTAACACATAATCTTACCTACATTTCCCCAAATATAGGGTTTGATATTTAGGGTTCTCATTTTTATGGCTAGAGGTTGTTGAAGAGATTATAAGTTGTGGTGAGTCCTAATATTTCGAGGACCAAGCTTGATTTCCAGTTTTGTCTTTACTTTCAGTTTTGGAAATTGATGTACGGGCTTCACTTTTATAAAACTCTTATGTACTCGATGGCTTGGAGACAATGTTTAGATTTTCGCTTTGCTTTATAAATATTTTATATGTTGATACTGTCTTTTAAATCTTCTTATTATATGTCTTGTATAATGAAAGCTAAGTGGCTTCTATGGGGCATCTTGGGGTCTTATACGCCATGTTATGCCTAGGGGCTACCTTGGGTCGTGAAAAGACACTACACCAGTGGTGGACCCTAGTACATTAACACTTGAGACCAACACCACCTGCTCCTTCTTTGGAATTGGGAGTTATTCCAAATCCTTCATCTTTTTCCTAGCTTTGCTGATTCTACTACTGCATGTGCACCCTCTACTTTTGTGACCTGTGCTAGGGTGAGGACTCCCCCTTCCCCTGTTTCTCATGCTCCCTTGACCTAGGCACTTATATATGAGACAGACTTGCTTTAGTTGTGTAGGACTTACCACAGCTCATAGAAAAGACTATTTAGAATTCCTTGGTTTTTTCTGATTGACCGGGTGGTCATGTGTTAGGAAATGATTGAAGACCATACTCTGATATTTAATGATTTTACTACTTGGAGAGCAACATTGGAGAAGACTAAGAGTAGTTCAAGTGATTTGGATACATTTAGAGCTGAGGGTGCCACATTAAGGGCTGAGGTGGTCTACATTCAGTCCATGGACTTCTCAACTCTTTGGGGCGACGTTCCCCTCACATTGTTTCTGCCCTTGTACCCAATGTGCCTAGTGGTGCTCCTTTTTCTTATGTACTTGAGATTGCATTGGATGTTGATGCTGAGGATGAGGAGTTATCTAAGAAGACTGATGAGGAAGGGTTGAGAGAGGACAAGCAAGAGATTGTTGAGACCCTGAAAGAGATGCAAGAGGCTGAGGAGGCCATCCTTCAGGCTACCCTGGAGAGGTCTTTTTGAGAGACTACATACGTCGGGTCTAGTGGACTCATTTTAGATTCCACCACACATCCCATTGCAGAGATTGGTACCGATTCCAAAGCAGAGCATTTCTTGCACCTCCAATGATCCTATTGCCCGACATCATGGCCCCACGTGATATTTCTCCATGAGGGACTCTGGATGAAAGTGCTCCACAGGCATAGCCTTTAAGGGGGATCATATATCTCAGCAACCTAGTATTTCATTTTTTTAGCATTGAGGACACTGCTTTTCTTTTTTTGTTGGGTAAGGTCCTTCGTTCCAATACTCCCTTTTGTTTGTATGTTGTTATTTTGTCTTTTGATGTTTTGTAGTTACTATTTTTTTTATATTAGAGTGCTTTTGTTTTGGGAAATTGTGTCTCTTAACTTCATTTTTCATTCTCTTTTGATGAATACGACCCCGTATGAATTTTCAAATTGTGAAATGCTTGAGATTTTCATTAATATAATTTGACAATAGATTTTGTTAAATATCAATGTCTTATATAGTAATCATGATGAGCATGATGCATTGTGTTCGTGTTGCAAAAAGAAAATTGATGTGGCTAAACTTTTGAATGACTCCTTTAAATCATTTGTTGAGTAGCTCCATTTCGATGTGAGCCTTCCAATGAACATTACATGTGTGCTTTTGATCTTTTCAGGATTTGCTTAATGAGTATATTTCAAAGTGCCAAGTGTGGTGAGTTTTTACTTGAAAGCATGCATGTGGAGTCCAAGATTTGTCTTGTTAGTCCAATTTTGTAAATCTTTGTGAATGTGGGATATGATTTTGGGGAAAAATTCAATAAGGGAACCAAATTGTTCATAAACCATTTGTGACTACCTTGTGAGGGTGTGAAACCATTTTGTTACCATTTGAGCCTAATCCATTTGTTGTCAACCAAAAAGAAGGCCTCTTGAACCAAATTGTCCCTACCTTCTAACCTAAAATCGTTTTTGAACCATTGTGATGTTTTAATAGGCAACTTAGGACAAAATTCTAAGTACGAGTGTGGAAAGGAAGGATGAATGAAATCCAAGTAAGGGGTAAAGAAAGATAAAATGAGGATTAACCTTGAAAGTATTACTAAAAAGAAAGAAACCCCTATTATGAAAAAAAAGAAAAGGGAAAAGAATGAGAGGAAAGTGAAAGTGAAAAAGAGGAGTGAATCAATTAAATGGGGAATTCAAAATAAATTGAGTGAAAGTCAAGGGTTGAGTTCTAAATTAAAAAAAAAAGAATAAAAACTTTAGAAGAGGTGATGATGGATATAACAATGTTTTGAAAAGGTAATGTCACCGATCCTAATTAACCATTCCTTAACCCTCAACCCATTACAACCCTAAAGGACCCTTGCTATCTTTCATGAACAAGGTTTTCTAATGATTGGAAATATGGACAAACCTATGGGACAAAGCTTGCATGTGCTTCTCTTTAGAGAGAGTGAAAGTTGCAATGATTCTTGTTACTTTGTTGAAATTGCTTTGTAAGAGCATGATATCGTTCTTGATGTTAGTGCACTTGAATGCATTTGTTGAAACATGTTATTCCATTAGAAAAGAAGCTAAAGTGAGCTTGAGCTTGTGTTGAGACTAGCTTGTGATCATTTGAAGCTTTTTTATCATGATTTAGGGTAACATACAATTAAGAGTAATCTTGCTATGGAACTTGTATGCTATCTCGCATTGAGTACTGTTGTAGACACCTTTATTGAGCTTGTTGTATTCTTGATTTACTCGGGAAAAAGTGAAAGTTTAAGTTGGGGGTGTTTATGAGTGGTAGATTTACACTCATCGAAGGGCCATTTAGCTTAATATTTCAGGTCCTCAATGCCTAATTTTTTTCCTTTTCTAATAGGCGGAATGGTCTTGGAGGCCCTTGTACTTGGCTCTGTTTGTATGTTGGACTCTTATACTTACGACTTTCCCAATTGAACCCTTAAATTCACTGAAATACAATATATTAAACACCTTTGACCATTAACTCAACACATGTGGCATTAATATTGCTGACTTGGAATGAAACATGATTCCACGCGTTTTAAAGCAAGTGCGTATAAAATTTATATGAAAAAAATTTAAAAATTTAAAAAATAAGAAAATGAAAAATACCAAAAATAAAAAAAAGTAGTCATCTCAAGCAGCCTGTCGTTGCTGCCACCACCCCCGACCCCGCCCCAACCAAATTTCTTAAACTCATTCCACTTCTTTCCTTCTTTCTTTAGATTCACCCACCATTTCCCTTCTTCTTCTTCTTAACAGCCCGCACATTTTCCCACCACTAAATATTTTCTCAAAATTCATTCTTTTTTCTGCAAATTAATGTCCCTCCTAGTTCTTTATGTTTTTGCATATTTTTTTCTTTCAAAATGTCGATTTTGTGAGTATTCTTTGGTAATATTGGGTATTGAAAAATAAAAAACTTCATTGATAAGCTTGATGAAGCTTCAAGAATAACAAATGAGTTTTGTGAATTTATGAAATAAATTTGGAATTGTATAGATATTTGTTGGGTTTGTGTTTTTGAACCAATAGTGTAAAATTCAAGTCAAATAGTTAAGAATTCCACCAATTTGACATGAATTTGAAGCTCAATTAGAGAGCAAAAAATGAGAAAATATTGTTCAAAATTTCTAACATATGCAGAACTATGCTTTTTATTTTTATTTTTATTTATTTAATATTTAATTTCAGATGTGTAATTAAAAATGATGTGGAATCCTACGTGTAAATGAGTGTACCACACGCACACATAGAGGATGCTGAAAGGGTTTAAAATATTATATTTCAGTGAGTTTAAGTGTTTAGTTGACAAAATTGCAAGTATAAGGGTCCAACTTACAAACAGAGCCAACTATAAGGGTCTCCCAGGCTATTCTGCCTTTCTAAAATAATATTAATTATTTGCAGTTATGAAGGCAATTGGACAAAGTAAGGACTGATGTTTGGAACAAGGTCCATAAAGGCAAAAAGAAGTGCAAAGTAAACATTGTTGATCGCCTAGCATGTAGGGTGAATCTCCTACTGAGTATGACCTCACCCAATCTGACTGTGCAAAGCACTTGTTAATAACAAGGAAGGTTAGTGAACTCTAGTAGAAAAGGGGATGCGCCTAGTTAAAACATAGACTGGACAGTTATCACCCAAAGTTACAGTGTGTTAGGCAAAGATTTAAAACTCGAACGGTGGACTAAGGTAGTATTCGGTGATTCGCCAAATGTGAAATGTAGACTCAATTGATTTCACCAATGGAACTTCAAACATCTGAAGAATAGAGCATCACAAGGCGAGCTGAGGAGCGAAGGGCGATCCACCAAGATAGTTTGGCGAGCCCCACTATTGTCACGAATAAGTCATTAATTTGATTTTTAGGCAAAATCTTGAGAAAGTATAAATATCCCAAAGAATAGAATTGTAAGAGAGTTCAAAGATATATTGATAAATGGAGAGTTCAAAGATATATTGATAAATGGATAGAGAATATATTTACCTTTGTAGAACACTTCTCTAGCTTTTGGGGTTTTACAACTTTGTGCTTGAATTTGATAATTTGAAGTTAAATACAGAGTGGATATATTATTTACATATTGATTTCAAGTTACACATGATTGATTTCATGAAAGGTAGAATTTCTTTGCTTTTTGTGATGATTCGCTAAAACCCCAAGATCTAGGAGTGGTCTAATGGGTTTACATGTTGATTTAATGTAGTGTGTATTCTTTTATGCTGTATTTTTGTGATGTTAATACATGAATTTGATCTAACTACCATGGGGTTAACTAATGGGTTAAGGTTGCAAATTTAATTCATAATTCTTATCTTCGGTTGATGCTCGAAAGTGACTAATTGGAGTGGGTAATTAGTTCAGTACTTGCAATTTAGGTTTGGTGTTTACGATTTGCTTGACAGAGAGGTTATGGGTCATAATCTATTTGTTGTATTCTTGAAAAAGAGAATAGGATAAGGTATAAGGTTGTTTTGTATTGGCACATAGATCAGATTAAAGGGATATTATATGCATAGATGCTTTGAGATCGAAAGATGATTAGCGTCAATGAAGATGACTTAGCCTATTCAGGAATGTCCATCACTATATAGCAGTACAATTACCCTTATGTAAGATTGACTTCCTATCCCCACACCCCTAGATTGTTGATTAACTCTTCATTTCATTTAATTTGTCGCTTAATTTCGATAGTTGATAACTAAAGATTTGTATTAAATTGGTGGTTCCATCCACTCAACTGTTATTACTATTACAAAAGAGCTGATTTAAAATCCATATTTCTTGATAAGTTATCCTCTATCATACACAATTTACTGTGGGATTCGACTCCCACTCTTCGTTATTTTTTTACTTCCAATGATCGCTCACTCCTTTAATTGGTTTTTGAGGGTTATTTGAGTGTTATTACTCAACAATCCATCTATTACATCAATATGTAAGTGGTTAGGACGTAACCCATACACCAGAGAAAAATGTCTTAAAACTGAAGTGAAGAAATAAATGTTTCATAGTCCTCGGAACATGAGGACTCACCAATCTTCACTTCAAAGGGATCACCTTGCGAAGAGTATGAAAGGTAAGAGCGTCAGACTCTACATTAGTGAAATAATCAAGGTATAAGTATGCATTAGTGTAACACTGTGGAAATTAGTAGGTTAAACTAGAGCTTAACCTGAGGGTTAGAGTCATGGATGTAACTCCCCCCGTACTTAAATATAGAGGGTTTCCTATTAGAACATCAAGGTATGACCCCTCAAGGACCAACCATGAGCCCTTGTGAAGAACCCTGGAAACTGCCCAAAAGCAGTGAACCACGTCAAGACCCACGCCATGTGGATGGGTCCACGCCTTATGGGTGGGGGCCGTAGGTCCAAGCCTAGAAATCAGACTATCAGAACCCAAACTACGGTTCACCAAAATGGGCCATGGGTTCAATTACGATCTGTTGGTGTGGTCTCATGGATGGTGACCTGGAAGCTGGTTTGGTGGTTAAGTTTAGGGGTACTTTGGGATTTTCTGGTTTTATTTAATATTAAGTGATGTTGTTTTAGCCTAATGTAGACCACCAATATAAGGGTTTTAGACCACTTAATTAATTCAATCATCTCATTATTTCTAAAACCCTAATCAATTCCCAAAACTTCATCCTCATAAAAAAAATTCTCTCTAGAAAACTCAAAGAAAAATAAGAAGAAGAAGAAGAAAGGGAAAGCTAGGGTTTAAGAAGCAAGGTTCTTCACATCAAATTCTTAAGGATTTGTGGTTGAGGTATGGTGGTTTTCATCCATGGGTAGCTTTCACCCATGGAGTTGTCTTATATAGTAGAATTCCCCAATTAGCTAGGGTTTTCTTCATTCTCCATGGGTTTTTTTGATTTACTTATTTTAATTGTTTAATTATGTCTAAATATGCATGAATTGATAATTTACAATGCGTATATGATGATTCCCTTATGAACCCATCAAAATCCCCATATTTCTCCAAATTGTTATCTCATAGGTTGGGTTGTTTATTGTGAAAGAGAATTTTTTATGATTTAATGTATGAATTGATGGAATTAAATGAAGTTATGATGAAATCCTATCCAATGCTTAAATTCTAGATTTGGTGTTGATAATGTCTTTGAACCTAGGATGGGAAAAGTGTGAGTTTATGCATAATCTTATGAAACTTACGTAATTGCTTTAAAGGTGCTTTGAGAGTAAAGTGCCAATGTTGATTGTGTTGTTGTGTTGTTGAAAGGTTATTCTCATGAAACACTTACAACCATGATGTAAAAGGTCTTCTCACATAGAAAAGATTTTTAGGTTGAAAGGCTATTCTAACCTAATTGAATCAATGAATAAAAGCTATCCTAATGAACTAACTTGAATTGATTGTCAAGGATCTCCTTCCATGAGACATGAGTTAAGTAAGACATAATAAGTATTCCATTGGAATTATTCTTAGACGCGAGTGGATATTGAAATCAAACTGAAGTATTTTACGTTAGTTGAGTCCGGGTTTCAAATGTATGGCTCATCAGATGGAACCTTCTACGTCTCTTTAGTCCGGGTTTGTAGTAGCAATCTAATTATCCCATAAACTTTGTGCCCCATAAGTTATATAGCTAGTGGATTTACCTAAGCTAATAGTTCACGGTTCTACCTTAGGCAAGTAGAACAACCCTTTTCTGTGTGGGAGACACTGGGTGATCATGTTTTAGCTCAGATGGTCTCTATGTCGGTTCAGGCTATTCTTCCCACAATAAGAACATGAATAATGAACTACGGTTACTCAAGAGGCTTTCTATATAAAGGTTTTGAGATGATATTGACTTATGTTTGTCATGATTATGACTTATGACTTCTACTATCTTATATGATGTTTCAACATTGAAAATTGCATGATTTCAAATGAAATGTCCCTTTTTCATATTTTTAATTTTTTTATGCATGGCTATCATACTTAGTGCATTTTACTGCTAACCCCTACTTTTCCTACATATTCCCAAGTGTAGGGTATGGTTCTCGAGGTGATCATTCTAGTCGTTCGAGGATGACTATTTCCTATGTTGTAGTTTCTTTGAGGTACTTTACCTTTTTCAGACATGTTTTATGGGCTAGGCCCTATTTCATTCAGGTATTGTAATAGATTGCTATATTTGAACAAGTATGGACTTCCGCTTTCTTTTATGAAAGAGTTTTAAGACGTGAAATATGTTTTACTGTTGATTGGTCTATTCTTATGTTATGAAAGCTAAGTGGCGTGTATGGAGTCCTTCGGGGTTCTATACGACTTGTTACATCTAGAGGGTACCCCTAGGTCATGTCAAACTTGGTAATTAGATAACGAGGTTTAGAATGATTCTAGGATCATGTCTCATAAGGCACGTCTAGTAGGGTCTTGTTCAAGCGTGTGAAGCACGCCACACTTATGAATGAGAGGGTATAAGATATTTAAGAAATTTCAATTCTTCATTACTCTTAAGTAGTTCCTTAGAGTTTAACTCTAAAAGATTTCTCTCTCCTAATCCTTCTCTTGTGTCTTCAGGATATGAATACACGAAGGGCTAATGCTAGAAGGATGGAAGATAACAATATAAATCAAGGATCCCTGCCCCAAGCTCCGACAGATCCTTTGGTTGAGAATGTTACCCATGCGAAGTTTAGATTGATTATCCAAATATTTTATCAAGCAGTGACGGCTCAAGCAAATAGAGAGGTTGTAGCTCCGGTGAATCCTAATGTATATTCGGCTGCTTCAAGTGTGACATATTTTGCACGAATGAACCCTCCAGAATTTCATGGCTCAACCGTGGAAGAGGATCCTCAAAGGTTTATCGATGAGGTTTATAAAGTACTTACTATTATGGGGGTGTCTCCAGAAGAGAAGGCGGAGTAAGCCGCCTACCAACTAAAAGATATGTCTCAAGTGTGGTATGATCAGTGGAAGGAAGAGAGACCCGTAAGAGCGGGCCTGGTAGAATGGAAATTATTTAAATCAACATTTCTTTATAGGTTCTTACCCCTTGAGTTGAGGGAGGCAAAGGTACTAGAGTTCATCAACCTTTCCAAGGAAGTATGAGTGATAAGCAGTATGCTCTAAACTTCACCCAAATCTCCAACTATGGTGGAGAACTCAAGGGCTAAGATGAGTAGGTTTATGTCGGGTGTGTCCGATTTGGTTGAAAAATAGTGTCGTACATCAATGCTCCTGCATGACATGGATATCTCAAGGCTTATGGTGTACACTCAAAAATTTGAGAAATAAAAAATTAGGGAGAAGAATAGGGGGGTAAAAAGGACTAGAACCGGTGATGGGAATTTCTCCAACTGAAGTTCCGATGGACAAGGTCTACCTAGATTTCGACAAAGGTTTTCCTTTCAAGATTCATATAGGGTTCCTACTAATTTTAATGATTAAAGGGTGTCAAACACTAAACTTCAAAGAGGAAATGGAGGTTGTTCTTCTTTTGCTAGATCTACATGTGTGAAGTGTGGGAAGAAACATGATGGTAAGTGCCTAGTCAAAACCGATAGATGTTTTAGTTCCAGGAAGAGTGGCCATAAGATGAAAGATTGCCCGATGCTCAAGATTAAGGGGATAGAGGATTAGCAAGATCCTCCAAGCGGTTCAAACTCCAATGCCCCAAAGCAAAACTACTTTTATGCCCTTCAATCCCGAGGTGACCAAGGCAGCTCCCCGGATGTAGTGACCGGTATGTTATAAGTCTTTCTTCTTGATGTGTATGCCTTGTTAGATCCCGGTGCTACATTATCATTAGCTCAGATTGGTGAGTCTATTGTAGCTAAGAGGGTATATAGGAGATGTCCTGTTTCCTTATCCGATAGAGTTACCCTTGTTGATTTGGTAGAGCTTGACATGTTAGACTTTGATGTGATTCTTGGTATGGATTGGTTGCATGCATGTTATGCCTCTATCGATTGTAGAACTTGGGTGGTTAGATTCCAATTCCCAAATGAACCTATCTTAGAGTTTAAGGGGGGCAATTCTTTGTCTAGAGGTCAATTTTTGTCGTGTCTTAAAGCTAAGAAGATGATCTCCAAACGGTGTGTTTACCATCTTGTTAAAGTGAGGGATGTGGATTCTGAAACCCCATCTCTAGAGTGAGTTTTGATAGTTAAAGAGTTCCCGAATGTTTTCCTCAATGATTTACTCGGTATTCCTCCTAATCGGGAAATAGAATTTGGAATTGACCTTCTACCGGATACATAAACTATCTAAATCCCTCCTTATAGCATGGCTTCAGTGGAGTTGAAAGAGCAAATAAGGGTTTCATCCGACCGAGTATCTCTCCATGGGGTTCTCCAATGTTATTTGTGTAACGCTCTAGAAACTAGTAGGATAAACTAGAGCTTGAGGTGATGGTTAGAGTCATGAATGTACCTCCTCGTACCTAAAAATAAAGGGTTTCATGTTAGAACATTAAGGTACGATCCCCAAGGACCAACTATGTGTCCTTGAGGAAAACCCTAGGAATTTCATTGATAGTGACCTACAGATGGGGGACCTACACCCTGTTCGTTAACCCACGCCCCATGGGTGAGGGGTCGTGGGTCAGTGTTCCAAAAATCAAGCAATAGACACCCACCCACGGTTCACCAGCACACCACGTGGGTCCCTCCACAGAACGTGGTCGTGGGTGGTGACCTGCAATCTATTTTGAGAAGTTAGTTAGGGGTATTTTGGGGTTTTGTAGTTTTAAGTGAGATTAAGTGGTATCGTCTTAGCCTCATTTAGAACACCTATATAAAGTATTTAGACCCATAAATTAATTCATCCAAATAATTATTTTTAAATCCCCCAAAGAAACCCAAATCCCTCAAAAAAATCCTCTCTCTAGAAAGAAGAAGAACAAGAAGAAGAGTGTCAAGGTAGGTCAAGTCTAGACTCCATTGTTTTAAGATTACTAGGCTTTGTATTTGAAATGACCCAAAAAGTTCTTAAAAATGTGCTTCGGAAGTTACCGGAAACTTGTTTAGCTGTATATAAAAAAATATGTTTCATTTTTCGAAAATACGACTTCATATTCTTGTTTAGGGGGTCAAATTGAGTGGGAAATGGGTCTAACCCAAATTTTAGAGCAACCGTATCAAAATCCGAAATTTCCAAGTGAAGCCTTTTTCGAGGGTCTACTTTGGAGGGTCATATCTCCTAGCACACAAATTATTGGGTG
>JAJONZ010027924.1:0-24268 GCA_029582445.1 Solanum paucissectum
AAATAAAAATTTAATTTCAATATAATTTAATCACAATTTTTACTATTGTGACGATAAATTTGATAAAAAAAATTATTTGCAAACTTTTCACAAAAATATTTTTACGCAATAGTACAACTATTTATTATTTTTTTTGAAAAGAAGAAGAAGAGTTAATGATGTTTTAGCAAAGATTTTTTTTTTGATGTTTTAGCAAAGAACTTTATTGCAAAGGAAGTGTACAAATAAATAAAGTGTGAAGGGTATTTTTGTAAACATATATTTTTTTAATAGAAATTATGCAAGATTTGTTATTTCTAATACATCAAACCAAACAATGTATAAGAAATAATGCTTGCATAACTAATGCAAGCATTACTAATGCAAGACTACTAATGCAAGCATTACTAATACACCTTATTTTACATTATTCTTATATATACTCTACCAAACGACTAATAAGTGTTGGGATGGGTTAAAGGGGGTGCAAATCGTATGATTTTTTAATTCTAGCTGATTTAATTAATGATATAATCGTATCATCGTTAATTAACTTATATGTATATAAAATAATTTTTACAAAACTATGAAATAAGATTGTTAAAAAATAATACTAATAATAAGATGAATGAATGAGGAATCGTGAAAGTCATAGAAATGCGTGAAAGTAGCATGATTTGCCAGAGTGGCGGCCGCTGATCTGTTTGACAGCCGCCAAACTCAAAATATTTTATTTTAATCCCATAAAAAGAAAGAAAAGGTGTACGTCAAGTAAATTAAATAAATTAATAATACTAAAAAACAGAGGGATAGTGGAGAAAAGGAATCTAGCTACTTCAATTATTTTTTTATTTTTTTAATTCAATAGTTACTTCAATCTTTACAATCAATTTATTCATCTAATTTTAAAAATAATTTTTAATTTAAATTGTTACGTAGCATAAATTTAAAAATATTTTGATATAATATTACTTATTTTTAATTAAAAATCATAAAATTTAAGAATTTACTTAAATTTCATATCTAATTAAACTGACGTAAATAATTTGAAAAGAAAGAAGTATGTGTTTGTTATGAATATAAACAATTCATGAAAAACCAACAACAAACCTCGTTAATAAATTTTTTGACTCCGCCACTGAATAAGAGCTATGATGGAATTAAAAGTTTGTGAAAATCGTAAAATATGTATTTGTTTTCATAATCAAACAGATACATTGAATGATGGCTACTCTTTGTTTTCTCTATTTATTCTTCTTTGTCTCTCAATGGTTAAATTCATGTATGTCTTTTTCATTTATTTGTTTTCTTTATTTACAAATTAAGATGTTTTTGACTTTGTGTCATCATGTTGAACACATGCTTTACACTTTAATTTGGTCTTTTTTTACTAGGCAAAAATATGCACGTCTCTTTTCTCTTTTGTTTGACGATTGTAACTAAGCTAATTATTTTGCATGTTTAATGGCAACTAGTAATCTACATTGATAGTGTAATTGATTTTTTTATGTTATGTGTTACTCCTATCGTCTATATTAGTTGATCGTCTTATTAAAAATAGTTGTCTCATATTAGTTGTTCACCTGAATCAAGAAAGCATTAATATTTTTTTCTATATTACCTTTACAATTAATTCCTTTTGAAAGTATTTCACAATTGTTTGTAAAAATTTCAAGAAGTTTTCTAAGGAATGAATTAGTAAAATTATCTTCTTATTTATGATTTCTTAATATGCATATAAAAATAAAAATGATCAATCCATATAAGACAGAGGAGTATCGGGGTTTATCACATGCCATTTACTTTACTTTCCGTAAAAATTACTCCCAAATTAGATTTACAATAAAAAGTTATATCTCACTATAGTTCATCTTGACTGGCAGTGTGAAAAAATAATAATATACATTGCATAGAAATTAAATTTCTAATTAAATGAATATAATTTTTTGAGCTAAAAGAATAGTTAAAAAATTAAATGGACCGAAAGAGTATTAACTTACTGATTTGAATAAGTCATTAAATATATCTTTAAAGATTTATTCCGCAATGAAAATTTTATATTTAAATATTTTTAAGTTCTCATAAACTAGCTCAAACCAATTTTTGAATTTTTAGATTTCACTCGCAACTTTTTTTTAAAAAAAGTTTCAAATAAAATACATGTTCAAATAAATTTTAAAAATCACAATTTCAAACAAGTGAATTCTTACATGATGCGGGTTGATCCGGTGCGCATAAAGTCCTCACCCAAAAGATAGAGGTTGTAAAGGCAACAGATTATTTTGGAATTCCAAAATAAATCTTAAATTTAAAATTTTTAATTTCAAAATCTATGACCAAGCTTCGTTCCAAAAAAAAAAAAAACATCAATCAGTGTGCCTCTTTTCCCTTTTAATTAAAAAAAATTAAGATGGTCGACACCTAGACAGAATTAATAAAGTTAATTTGATTATCTCCAACTAGGCGACATCATTATCACCTGAGCTTTCATGGAAATCACCTTAATTAGCTTAATTAATCTCCTTATGTCATTAACTTTTTGTTAACAAGGGGGTTATGTGTGAAAAAAATACAAGGTTTAGCTTAATCATGATAATTTTAATTATGTTAAAAAATTACACGTGCACTGCACTAATTAAGGTGAGCACTAATGTAGGTGCTTATAGGCTCTCTTTTTTTTCTTATAAAATAAACTTTTTTAAGGGTAGAAAATTTTCCTTTCAGAAGTAGCCAATTTAAGGAAATAGATAGGAAAGGGGACAAATAATTAAATAGCTAATTTTCATGTGATCTGAGGCTTATTATAAAGCAAACATGTACTAGCAATTTACTTGTGATTTGAGTAATACTTTATTGTAAAAATAACTAATTAATCACTTTTATTTGCAAATTCGGGAATTTTAAATTTATGATTCTGAATTTTAAAAAAGACAACTTATAAATTTACGTACATATAATGAATTTCGTTAGCAAATAAAACCTTTTAATTAGTTAAATGTCCAAAATTATTGAGTTCTGTCAAATTCGTAAATAGTAATTGGAACTCAAATTTCGTCTCGGTTCTAAAAATATTCTTAGACTCCGTTTTGCCTGTAAATTGTGAAGTTGAAACTTGAAAATTTAAGTTTCTAAAGTTATGATTTTTTGAAATTTAAAGTTGTACTTGAACATACATTTTACTTGATTCTTTTTTTTTTAATTTAAAAAATATTGTCGTTGAAAGCTCCAAACACTGATCTAAAAATATTTGAAGATCGAATTTTTAAAATTTTATCAAATTTCATTGTATAATAAAATTTTGAAAACTACTCTTAAATACTTTGTAAAATGAATCTTCACATTCCCTTAATAAAATAAGTCAATCATTTTGTTAAAGACAAAAAAATAAAATAGACATAGGTCAATTATTTATGAAATCTCTTATAAGATCTTTATCTCTCTCCTTTGATTGCTTACCATTTCCCCTCTTCTCTATGACTTTTTCTCTCTTCAACAAACACCATTTCATAGGGTTTTTTAAGGTACAAAAAAACATATTTTTCTTTGTGTGTTTTAATTTCCTTAATGATATTATTATTGGTTTACTTTTGTTTTAATTATTTCACTTTAATTTGTGTTTTGCAGATAAAATTTTCTAGATCTTGAAGAAAGTTATTTGTTGCAAGCTTCAATTATAAAGAGAGGTACATTTTGCAAATTCATCTTATATTTTATTCGTTGTCTATAAATTCAGAGGTCTTGCCTAAGATTTTTTCGAAATTTGTCTCCCTTCTTCTCTTCATTGTTTTCAACAAAACTTAGTCAGTGTTATTTACCGTCGTTGAAGTTTGAAGTATCACTATTTCAGTAAATGTATTTCATTTTATTTTGGGAGAAAATAATAACATCATATGTTAAAATTTATCCTTTTTGAATGCACTTACCTTGAGGAAGGTGAAGTTTTTGATGCATACATACAAGTACTTTAATTGGATCGTTGTTATATAACTAATGAAATACTTCAAATATTTTTGTTATTTGTTAAAAGAATCTTGATTAAGTTCCTTAATAACAAACAATGAATTTTATGGGCTCGATTTTTTTTTATATATAATATCGCAAACTTATAAAGTTTCGATTAATTTTTTTTTTATTTCGCAGAAGATGACACCGTCATCTGAAGGGAGGTACAATTTGTATAGTCAAGGTAGTAGTGGATGGACATCAATGAGGAATGATGAATTTCAAGAAGAAGAAATTTGGGGAAATTTCACAGATGAAAGACGCGAATTTGGTTCAAATTTCAGCAGAAACAAAGAGTCGTCACCTATTTTCAGTCCTAGGAGGCTTCCCACCGCAGCCAAAATGATCCAGAGATCGAGTAAGAGTTCAATTCAGGAACCTAAAATAACTCAACATTCAGCTCCAGTAAACGTACCCGATTGGTCAAAAATTTATGGGACAAATTTCAAAAGAAACTCATCACGTGATGATGATAATGATGATGATTGTGATGGCGAAAGACATAATTTGGTAAGAAATAATTTGAAATTTGATGAAGAGGACGATGATGACGACGATGATGATGAAGGAGAAATGATGCCTCCACATGAATGGATTGCTAAAAAACTTGAAAGGAGTAAAATATCTTCCTTTTCAGTGTGTGAAGGTGTTGGAAGAACACTAAAAGGGAGAGATTTGAGTAGGGTGAGAAATGCAATATTAAGTAAAACAGGGTTCCTTGAATAACATTAGATCGAAAGAATCAATAGTGAAGATTCATATAGTCGATTCTGATTTGTTTATGAGACATAATTATTGTTATTATTGTATTATAATCGTGTAGATGATGTGGTGATAGTTGGTGATCGTAAGACATCAACAATAGGATTTGATTAGTAATTGAATTAATATGTTTAATTAGAATTAACGACGTTTAAATTGTGAATCTGATATTATTTAAGTAGCTAGTGGCTTGTGGATATTATATACAACAACAACAATATATTCAGTATAATTCTGCAAAGTGGAATCCGAAAAGGTCAGTGTACACATATCTTATCTTTATCTTATGGTAGAAAAGTTGTTCCGACAAATATATAATTTTATCTTGTGTTTCAAGTATTTTTTTAGTCATGGCAAGATATAACTATTAAGGTATTTCTTTAAAAAATAAATAACACAAAATATATACTCCATAAGTGATGACAGTAAAAATTTTAACAAAAAAATAATAAAATCATATAAAACAAATATGACATATTAAAAAAATACTCCCTCTGTCCCATTTTATGTGGCACTTTTCGTTTTTCGAAAGTCAAACAGTTTAAGTTTGACTGGGAATTTGCGCATGAAATCTTCATTTTTTAAAAATAAAATTTATATAATTGTAAATTACGTAAAAAGTACTTAAGTCACAACAATTGATAATTCAAAATGTTTAAAAGATCCATGAAAAATTTACGGTCAAAGTTAAACTTGTTTGAATCTCGAAATCCGAAAAGTGTCACATAAAATGGAACGGAGAGAGTATAATAAAAATGATCATAATTTAAAAATATTACGGCGTGCTTAATTTATTCACTTGGTGGGGGGCCAACAATTTCTTACTTGATTAAGTTTAGGAAGCTCTCAAAATCAAAATATTAATATTCTTTTTTATATTATATAGTCGACAAGATCTATGCTTTCCTGAAGATAGGCTATTAGTTAACCAATTTCTCTTTTTATGTTTTATTACTCCCTTCATAATTAAATATGATCATGACATTTGAACCCCACCATTTTAATTTTGGGAATTTATAGTATAAAATTAATTGGCGGATTGAATTAAACTTAGGTATATTAAAACAGATTAAATTAATAAATGATTCACGGCCTAATATATCAAAGAAGAGTTGGGTAGTCAAATATAATTTGAGTACCAGATTTATTTTATTTACATATATATATAAAGATTATTATTCAATTTGTCTAACTTAAATAACACTTTTAACTTGCTCATTTATTTCACTTTATGTAATAAAAGACAGTAACGCAACATCATACTTATAAGCAAACTTGAATCAGCTTACTGAATGAAACTCACGTAGATTGAATCAATAAATGAGTCACGACCTAATATATTAGAAGAAGAGTTGGGTCGTCAAATAAGATTTGAGTAGCATATCATTGTCCAATTCATCTAATTCAAATAACACTTTCAATTTGTTCATTTGTATGTTTACTTATTTCACTTTACGCAATAAAATTGCTAAGACAATTGATAGTACAATAATGCAAAATCATACTTATAACAAAACATTTTCTTTATTACTCTTTTTAATAGATCAAATTAAACATGTTATTCAAAATCTAAACAAGATCACATTATGATAGAGACTCTTCAACAAGACTAGCAATTTGCTTCATTAATTTCTTCCCTTTGAAACTTGTATCCAATTCCTTCATAGCCAATATTCTAAGTTCATTCACCCTTTTCTCCATTTTTTTGTTGTAATTTCTTCCATTTATTATTCCTTGTATTATTCCAACATAAAGCCCATAGTTCCTCAACCTTTCTATTTCTTCATCATTTCCATCACCTAAAATTGCACCACAAGTAGCTCCACATGCATGAATTTCCCCTTCTTTCTTCTTGCAAACGTATTTGAACATTTCCTCGTTTTCGTTGCCTGATTGGGTCCATTCTATCTCGTGATATTGACCTTCTAGCAACCCTTGCGACCCAAAGGCACGTGTCACCTCAGTAATAACCCTCATGATCTTGTCTGAGTTTTTTCGGGCCGGGCTCATGGCTTTAACTATCAGTTCAATAGCAAAGGGCATGATCCCATCACCCGTGAGGAGCTCGATATTCGGGCCAAACTTGTGTTCGGGCTCAATGTCCCTTAAATTATGGGCCGGGCCCAAGCCTTTAGCTTGTGCTTCAACTATGATCCCATCCGGGCCAAACTTGTGCTCAATTACGGGCCCGGGCTCCGTCTGGGCCATCTGCATGTGCTGGTGGGTGTAAGTAGCGACATGCATGAGATGTATTGCAGATGCTGCAGCCATGGCTCGGGCTCGGTCACCACCCACCAGCTCGCACGCCGCGACGCACAAAGCTGGTGCTGTGGATTTGGGTGTTGCAAAAGTCAAGTAATGCATGGGCTCGAACACAGATTCAGGAGCCCTAATTGAGATGACCTTCTTAAGATGGGCTTCAATATCAGATTCAATGGAGGCCCAATAAGATTGATTTTGGCCCATTTTAGCTACTATTGGTCTGTAAAATGATAATGATGAACCATTTATGGAGGAAAAAAATAAAATTCTTGCCATGAGCTAAAATTTTTTATTGAGATCTGAATTTGAAAAAATGGCAAATTAGCTCATATTTAAATTAGAAATCTTGATTACGTATTGATTTTCTTCTTGTGAATGTTTTATGATTACGTGTGAATTAAAAATTGTCCAGTTAGGACTAAAGTGACAAGAAACTTTCTAGTGATTTCGGTATATATAGAGAAAATTTAATTTTGAATGTGCACAAATAGACATTTAGATTTGTATAAAGTTGAATAAGCAGACATATGTGTCTTACGTGTGACAATTTGCATTCTACGTGATGTTCTACGCACATGTGTCTAATTGATAAACTTTATATAAATTTAAATATCTATTCATGCACACTTAAAATTAAAGTGCATAAATATCAGTTAATGCTAAATTAAAAGATACGTTTATACATAATGCTTACTTTATTTATGAAAAAAAAACTTCTAACCGATGATAGTAATACAAATAGTGAGTCCAAATGGTGCAAGGTCATGTGCTTGGTTAGTAACATAATGAGGTATTATTATTTTTTTAAGAATATTACTCAAGTCAAAAATACTTTTTAAAAAAATTGTATGTTCTCGATAATAACATATCTAGTAAGTTTTTTTTAAAAAAAGTTATATGTTCTCGATAATAACATATCTAGTACTTCCTCCGTCCCATTTTATGTGAGGTAATTTGACTCGGCACGGAGTTTAAGAAAGAAATGAAGACTTTAAAACTTGTGGTCCAAAATGAATTATTGAAATTTATGTGACGGTAAATCATTTCATTAAGGGTAAAATAGACATTTTATAGTTAAATTGTTACTTAATATATAAATGTGTCATTCTTTTTTGAACTGACTAAAAAGAAAAGTAAGTCACATAAATTGGAATAGAGAGGGTGTAAGCTTTATTATGTCAATTGCCAAATATCACGAACCTTACCTATTGTATATCTGAATTTATTGAACCTTACCTATTGTATATGTGAATTTATTGAATTATTGAATCATTAAATTTCGAATAGCAAATAATTTATCGAAAAATAAAATTTTTGTACCTCAAAGTACTGACTTTTTTTTTCTTTTTTCTCTCATTTTTTTTGGTAGAGATTTTCTTTGCTTTGAGTTTCATATTTGGTAGCCAATCATGTTCAACCAAACAAAAAAATGGCTGGAAGGTGGTGATAGCCTAACCACTAGGGACAGGGTGGCCCCAACCCACTTGAAACTTTTGCTAAAATACCAATATACGTTTTTAAAAAAATTATAATTTGGAATTCGATTAATATAGATTCATGCATAGAGATCGTGGTTTCACTTTTAGGGTAAAATATTTTTTACTAAAATTAATTTTATATTCGGGACTCAAATTTGAGACTTCTAATTAAGAACAATGAAATATTTATTATTCGATCACAACATTTGATACTATATGTAACACGTCACTTTCACACTCTTTCAAGTAGGGCGGAGCTAGTATTGTGATTAGATAGTTGGTAAAATTCAATAGTTTAAGCTCAAATTTTATATTTATATCGAAGAATTTATATGATAAGTAGTAAACCAAAATAAATATATGATTCACAATTCATAAATTAATTTATTTTTAAAGTTTTGATCTATTTGCATGAAATATTATATTGTTGAATGGTGTACCAATCATATTGCCATCATATCTAATCCCAAGTAATTCTATTTGAATTTCTTTTTCTCTAATGCAATTATTGATATATGATAATAGAATCTAGCATGGTAAACATTGATACACATTTTGATAAGAACAAATGAGTATTATGTAAACACAAGTAGTCTTTTCATTCAATCTTTAATTTAAAAACATAGTGTTATGGAAATTATTACAAACAAAAGAAAGATAATTAAAGAATTGTTTAAATATGAAGTTGTTTGATTACCTTAGTTGGTGAGCTATCTGATTTTTTCACCATTGAGGTGGAAGATTTTGAATTTCATCTATATATAACATTTCCTTCCCCTTTCCTCCTCCTTCTTTTGATGTGTTAATTTTCTTTTAAAAAGATTATGATAATCTATAGTATTTTATCATTATTTAAATAATTAATACTATGCTTCAACAATAAACACCAATTAATGTGATTTTCAAATACTTCTTTTCAACTTTAACATCTATGTTCGGTAAGAAGGAAAATGTGTCTTTAGAAAAATAAGTGAATTTCTTATTTATGTTTGATATATAGGTGAAAATATTATTTTAAATATATTTATATATAATCTGAACAAATACTATGAAAAGATTATAGTAGAGTATACTCGGAAAAGGGGAGGGGGAATGAGCTATTGAGCTATATTATAGGGTGGGAAAATGTCACAAGGAAAATCACTCCTGGAACTTATTTTTCTATTTTTATTAGTCATTTTTAAGAATATTTTTCAAAACATTTTAAAAAACCTGATAAAAATTGGAAAACTCCATACTCAACATACTTGGGACTCATTTGGTTGGAAAATTAATTATCTCATGATGGATATTAATTCACCCTCAATATAAGATAAAAGTAACACTACAATCTCGGTATAAATGATTCCGCGATTTCATCCCAATCAAACATAAAATAAACTAATTCTAAAATTAATTATTCCTTATCTCTCGTACCGAACAACCCGCTAAATGATTATTATGTAGATCAAAACACATTTGAGTGACCCCATTTCCAACAAATTTGCAGTTGCCAACTTCTAACATCAAACAGTAATACAAGTGCACTGTCCATGATCTTTTTTTCCCTGAACCAACACAGAAAAAAAAAAACACTTTTAGAGTGAGACAATTTCCCAAAGATTTAATTTTTTTTTTACAGTTCCAAAAAATTACTAGTACCAGTTATCTCACCGACAATGTCATCTCTCTCTTGACAGAAAAGAGAAACAGGTGTCCATCATTAAAAGAATAATAAGAAATTAGTACTAACTTAGATGGATTCTTGAACAAAGTGCTGTATTGTGGGTCTTATTTTCTTCAATTCCACATATTCAACACTTTCTTCTTCTATTTCACTGACCTGGGGAGCTTCTCCCATGTGAAAATAGAAACCCCTTTTGTTAAAAGAGGAATCTTTTTCTTCTTTTTTTTAAATCTTGAAATTGTTACTGTTTTGGGGGTTCTTTGTTTTTTTGGGGTTGTTGAGTTGGGAATTGAAATGGGTATTGTTTGAATTAGTTGTTAATTGGTTTAAGCAATGAAGAGCACAATGAAAAGTAGAGGAGGAGGTGAATCAGCTGGAAAAGGTGTATTTTCTAGGAAATTGACTGTTCTTCTATGTATTGGATGCTTCTGTGTTGGGATGCTCTTCACTGACAGGTTCATTCATTTGATCTTTTTGTTTTTTGAATTGGATTATGAAAGTTTGGATCTTTACGCGAAATCTTAGCAGCTTAGTTGATTGGTTATTGGTTACTTTAACTTTCAACTTGTTGTGAATGAAAAGAAAAGTTTGGATCTTTATACAAGGATTTGACTTACTATTCTAAGGTTTATATAGATTGTTAATTGTATGTTTTTATAGGGAACTTTTGATCTTGTGAGTTTTGTTTATGCAATTTAATGATGTTAGCCTGGTATTTAGTTGTGAAAGAGATCTGTAGCTGCATTTCTGAGCATATTAATGTAACTCCCTCCGTCCCAAAATACTAGTCACTTTCCGATTCTCGAGATCCAAACTACATTAACTTTGACTTACATTTACTTATAGTATTTGAATATATTAATCCAATTTAGCTCCGAAGATTAGTCAAATCGACTATCGAGAAGGTTAATGTGACAAGTAGTTTGGAACTGAGAGAATAGCTTAAAATGCTTCTTTTTCTGTTATCTTCTCACTTGCACAACTATTGAGCCTTTTGCAACTTTGTTCTATTTTCTCAACAATGAGGATATTTGGTTATAGGATGTGGACAGTGCCAGAAGCTAAAGGCATAACAAGGACAACACAGATTGATGATCAAAAGCTAGGGGTAGTTTCTGAGGACTGTGATTCTACCAATGTGAGTATAGACGATTTGAGAAATGATTTTAAGTCATTCTAGTTTAATGGAGATTCATATAGACGATTCCCAACTTGTTTGGGATTGTGGTGTAGTTGTTGCTGTTGTCGTCAAAATAATAGATTTTGTGTTCTTGCTTTATATAGAAGGATGTGAAAAGCGAATCCAAGGACATTTTCGGTGAAGTTACGAAAACACACCATGCTATACAGTATGTTTTCATGTTTTAACCTTTTGATTTACTGAATGTCATACTTCATTTTCCTACAAAACAACGAATTCAATTGTTGTTGTCCTTGTAACAAAATACAGAACCTTGGATAAAACAATTTCAAACCTAGAGATGGAACTAGCTGCAGCGAGGGCGTTGCAAGATTCTATACTGAGTGGTTCTCCAATAACAGAAGACATAAAAATCCCCGAATTGGCCAAGAAGAGAAAATATCGAATGGTCATAGGGATAAACACTGCCTTCAACAGCCGAAAGAGAAGAGACTCAGTTCGTGCTACTTGGATGCCACAAGGTTTTTGAGCTTCACTATTTGTGTTTTTCTGAGTTACTTGTGGGGATTTTCCAAATGTTGGATGCATACTAAGCATTTTGATTATTGACTCGTGGAAAACAGGTGATAAGCGAAAGAAGCTAGAGGAAGAAAAGGGCATTGTAATTCGTTTTGTAATAGGTCACAGGTGAGTACTACAACTGATAGCTGATATATTCTCAAGGCGTTGTGTTTCCAATCTTCTTGAGATTGATGTTGTCTCTTAATTACTTTCCGGCAGTGACCCATCATCACCCATTTATAACTTCTTGGTGTTGTGTGTTTCCCTCAAGAGTTTCTTAGAGCATATATTAGGGATTACAAAAACAAAGATTTAGTTCGCATTTTCACAATTTTGTCTAGTATAGTTGAAAACTCAGTACTTAAAAAGATACTTCAAAGTGGGGGAAGCTGAGATTTAATATTACTCCTATTACTCCTTCTGTTTCATTGTTTGTCTGGTTTTGACTTGGCACAAAATTTTAAGAAAATAATTAAACTTTTGAATCTTGTGGTTTTAAGCTAAAGATATGTTGAATGTACCAAACTGTCCTTCAATCTTGTGATCTTAAGCATGCCATGTGAAAAGTTAGAATTAAAGAGTTACCAAAAAAGTAAAGAAGTCTTCTTTTTGAAACGGCTAAAAAGGAAAGTAAAGTAAGACAAATAAATTGAAGCGAAGGGAGTAATTTGGAGGTGTTAGTTTGCATATTTATTTATTTGTAATTTGATGTTCTTGTAGTCTCACTCATCTAATTTTCCAATAATCAGTGCAACATCAGGTGGCATTCTCGATAGAGCAATTGAAGCAGAAGACAAGAAGCATGGAGATTTCTTGAGGCTGGTAACATTTAACACTTTTTGGTCTAGTCTTGTATCAGATCCCACCCCCCTAAAACTAATCTAACTATCGGACATGGTACTGTGACTTCTGTAGGAACATGTTGAGGGATATCTTGAATTATCTGCCAAGACAAAAACATATTTTACTACTGCTGTTGCTCTGTGGGATGCTGATTTCTATATTAAAGTTGATGATGATGTACATGTAAATATAGGTAGGACCGTAGGACCTTCATAGATGGTTCACAAAGGCTATGTTTGTATTACTATAACAACTGCACTGCTATACTTATGCCATCACTCATTTGAGGACATGCATTTTGGAAACGTCAGGTGCACTGGGAGCAACTCTAGCTAGGCATCATTCGAAACCTCGGGTATATATTGGTTGCATGAAATCTGGTCCCGTCCTTGCTCAGAAGTAAGCAGAGGAGTTCTACTTTTGACCGTAAACGAGTCTTAGATATATTTCCTCAACTCATCTCTATTTTGCCCCTCTTCTCTTTGTAGGGGAGTGAGATATCATGAGCCTGAGCATTGGAAATTTGGTGAGGACGGAAACAGATATTTTCGACATGCAACAGGGCAGCTATATGCCATTTCAAAAGATTTAGCTACTTATATATCTTTAAATCAGTAAGTTTTTGTTGTTTCCTGATATACTTGGAACGTATTGTGTTGTTTTGCGTGATTATCAATTGCTGATCCTGATTTCTAATCATCCTAGGCATGTTCTACACAAGTATGTTAATGAGGATGTCTCGTTAGGGTCATGGCTCATTGGATTGGATGTGGAACATATAGATGATAGAAGATTATGTTGTGGAACTCCGCCAGGTAACAATTCATACAATTATTTCTTGGAAATAGAGCATTTTCTAGAACTGTCAGTCTTAAGCTTCCATGAAGTTTTGATCTTTGTATCTGCATTGAATATTTCCAAACTTGGAGTACCGTTTTTCATATTTCCACATTTGATTGTTTTTCCGACCAAATAAGGCAGCCAGGCAGGAATTATAGTGATAATGATCATTTGCTAATTTGGAAAGGTTATTGAGATCTGCCTACAAGATCAAGCAATTGATTTTAAAATTTCTCCAAGTACTCTATGATCTTTCCAATTTTGGTTAATTCAAAAGGCTTAGATTTTTTTTTGGTTGGCCTCATTATTTGGTTTACATGGTATTAGTCTATTAGAACAACCACGGGAACCGAGAGGTGGTGGTGGTTTACCCTGTGGCAGTTGATACACTATCAAGAAACAGTACATGATTCCTTTCCTTTTTTCCTCATGACTGTTCTGTACTTCTTCACATGGTACCATCCAGGTAGTGTAGCTTTTTTCTTCCACATGGCTGCCTTGTCCTTTTATGCACATGGCACCAATCTGTTAGTTTGTTCTTTTTTCCTCATTATTGCCTCATGGGACAAATTTTTTCTATAGTATTTTCATGGTTTGTTTGATTGAGGAAAGTTCTTGAATTGCCTTCCCATTTCCCTTTTTAACGCATTTCAGTATCCTCTTGATTCAGAGAAATTCACTTCCCCTCCATACATTAGATCCTTGAATGTAGGAAAATGGGTAAAGAACAACTATATATATTCAGACCAGGAACGTTGACTCAGGACGAAGAAGTTTGATTTGATTAATCTCTAAATGTTCCGAGGTGATTAAATTTGATTTTGTCTATCTTAATTTCACCAGATTGTGAGTGGAAAGCTCAAGCAGGCAACATTTGTGTTGCTTCCTTTGATTGGAGCTGCAGCGGGATATGCAGGTCCGTAGATAGGATTAAGGAGGTTCATCGACGTTGTGGGGAAGGCGAGAATGCTTTGTGGAATGCATCCTTTTGACAAAATGCATCATTTCTCCAATCTCTGGAGGCTCCAAAAATGATTACACGAACACTTGAAAAAACAAGATGTATCTGAGAATTCTCAGAAACATCAGATTTGATAAAATATTAACTGTATCAATGGGAGAGGGAAGAGAGGTTGCCACTATATCTGCTCCAAATATTATTAGCTAAGGAGAGGGATAATATTGTAGCAATCAATATGTGAAGCAAAAAGTGTAAAGAGTCATTCTTTTTAGATGCTTAGAATATAATAATTTGTTAGGTCTTGTGAGAGGAAACTAATAAGTGTACACTTCACCAATTTGTTTGTTGCTTTTATATGAAGTAGTGAAATGAAATTTCCCTTTTGTTACTTTGTTTCATTCTTATTCATATATGGGGAGAGGGATGTGGGAAAGTGGGGTCCTCCGTTTTAGAAGTCAGATTGGATTTCAATTGGTGCTTAACAGAAAGACTCTAAATCTCGGAAAGGCGAGACAAATTTAACGCTATGCGAGGGCGGTTGAATTACTTATTTGCACTCAATATTTGTGAGTTTGACTGATATTAAAGAGTAAAAGATTGTCCTTGGTAAGAACAACTATTCTTAATAGACCCTCGTCTCAAAAAAAAAAAATTGAGTTAGATACCAAAATAACATGATACAAAACAAAAGAAGCAACATATAGTATAGTAATAAAAACTAAAGAAAAAAATCATGTGATAACTAAATAATATTTACTAATAAGGAGAAGCAAAGAGGAGGCTAACCCTTAGCTCTCCCGCATGAAGTACAACAATACTCGACTAGCTACTAACTTTCTCAAAACACTCAACTAACTATTAACTTTCTATCCTAATCTTCGACTCGATATGGAAAGACACTTGTTTGACGAAAATGGGCCAGTTTGTCTGCCTCATGCATGATAAAAGCCATGGCCCGTGGTTTAAAAAGAGAGTGATAAATATAGGTCCCTTAAGTTGAGTGAAAGGTTTAAAGTACTTTTTAAAATTTGATCCGAGCAATTTTGGTCCTTTATATTCGACAAAAGTAATTTATTTCATTTCCGGCAAATACTTTTGGAGGTATCATATTTGTAGGTTTAACTGTCTCTTTGATTTATTTTTAGAGTTTGATGCAACATTTAGAGTTGTTTTTGTTATATATTTTTATCCTCTACATTTTGTGTAGCAATTTCTAGGATTTAATGAGGCTTCCTAGTATTTTTAGTTACATCTTTTAATTTTCTTCAAATTTAACAAGCTTAAATTGATCGTGATCAAGAAACCATTAATTTCACTCGGTGGATTAGGAATGATTAAATATTTAATAAAATTCGTGTTTGATAAATTTAAAGGATCTCAATTGATCCTTTAAATATTTAACTATTCACTTTTCCTATCTAAAATTTCTGGTATAAAACTCAAACAATTGATAGCTCAAATAACATTTGATGATAGCTTAAGTAGGAAACTTATCTACCTGATTGTTCACCTATGAAACTCAAGAAAATGGAATATTCTAGGTGTCTTTTAACCCCTAATTTTTAAATATTCGACAAAATTCTTGTTTGATAAATTCAAAGGACCCCAATGGATCAAAACAATATTTAAGGGACTACTTTAAACCAACCTTTTAAATAGAAGGGACTATTTTTGTGATATTCTCGCGCGAAAAAAAAGGGATAAAATATTATCCAATTATATAGAGCATTTATTTTATAAACAAAGAGAAAATTTTGGATGCGTCTCTCACTCTCTTTGTGATTTGTTTGTGTAAGCTCTCTTTTCCCTAAACAAAACTCCGGATCTTTTTCCCCTTTCTGTTAGAAAACCCTAATTTTATTTTCCTCTTTTGGTTTGCAGATACCCCAATTTTTTTGTTAATCATTCTCAGATCACCATGGCCAAAAGCTCCTTCAAATTGGAACACCCTCTTGGTAATTTTTCCTGTTTTTTTTTTTTTATAATTGTGTTTTGGTTATAAGATCTGATAATTGAATTGTTCAATTCTGGAATTTCTTTAATCTGAGTGATAATTGATGAATTATTGTTTTGGGGGTGGGGGTAGTGGTGGTGGGTGGGTGGGGATGGGGTGGTGTTGTGAGGTTTGGGAGGGAGATATGGTGGTGTTGTGAGGTTTGGGAAGGAGATATGGTGTTGTTGTGAGGTTGGGGGTGGAGATAGGGTGGTGGTGGGGGATTATACCATAAAACCCTGTTTGTGCATATGCTTGATTCTTGATTGTGGATTTGACTGTCTATTTGATACAGTTGGAGGTTTTGGAATTCCTTTTTTCAGTTAACAATCTGTGTTGTTGTTTGAACTCTTCAAAAATGTGTGGAGGATCCTACACGGACGCGGGGTGGAGATAGGGTGGTGTTGTGAGGTTTGGGGGTGGGGGATTATACATAAAACCCTTTTTGTGCATATGCTTGATTCCTGATTGTGGATTTGACTGTCTATTTGATACAATAGGAGTTTTTGGAATTCCTTTTTTTAGTTAACAATTTATGTTGTTGTACGAACTCTTCAAAAATGTCAATGGTTGTGGAGTATTCTACACGGATATAACAACATTTTTGGAGAGTCTGAGCAACATAGGTTACAATTATGTGTGCCTATTTGTTCTATATTACTAGTAGCCTAGTACTTGTACTTGCTGCAATTTTAAAGATTTTGTGAGAAATTTGCCACTATGTTGTGTACAAAGTTAAGTATAAGAACATCGTACATGTAGTCTGGTAAAGAATTCTCTATTTGGTTGAAGTTGTTTGTTCTTATTGTTAATCATTTGATGTTCTCCCAATAACTTTTGGAGGGGTATTGTCTATTGTTTTGATGGTTGAGCATGGGCTTCTTGTGGATACCTACTTACCTAGTGTATAATTTATTTATGTGCTTCTAATACTTATAGGTTTATCTTTTGAATTTGCTTTTCCTTGTAACTTTCTTTATCTGCAATATTTGGATGTCGTGTTCTTGTTATGTTAATTTGGTTTTGCATTCATGTAGAGAGGCGACAGGCTGAAGCTGCTCGTATCAGGGAGAAGTATCCTGATAGAATACCAGTACGAATTTCATATATTCTCTTGCAATGCTCTTCTGGATGTGCGACAAAGTTTATATGCTTTTTTGTCCAACCTAATTCCTTGTTTCCTCTTGCTATTTAGGTGATTGTTGAGAAAGCTGAAAGAAGTGACATTCCTGACATTGACAAGAAAAAGTTAGTCTTTTATCACCTTGAGCTATGCAATGTTTACTTGGGTTTTCATTTGACAATGTCCTTACGTTTAGAGTGCTTTACTATTTTGTCACAAATGGGCTTTTGTTTCCCTGTGATGATGCCATAATAATGTACCTTTCTAGTTGTTGCACTCGAGTAGTATGGTTACTATGGTGTATATCATCCCTTTGAACTATGATGTGGCTCTCGAGTTGTATGGTTACTATGGTGTATATCTTCCCTTTGAACTATGATGTGGCTCTCGAGTTGTATAGGTACTATGGTGTATAATTTCCCTTTGAACTATGATGTGACTGATGTAAATTCTTGCTATATCTTTACGCAGAATAACTTATTCAAGTATTTTTTTTATTGTTGTTGAATCAATCTTTTGACTCATTAGTAGTAGTATTACCATTAACCAGGCTGAAAGATCTTTAATTTGCTCTAGCAAGGTATTTATAGAAATGCACGGCTAGTGTGAAAATTTGTTGTAGAATGTCGAAATGAAATTCCAGGACCTTTTTACTCTTTTCTTATAGTCGACTGGTGTTAAAGTAACTCAAACGATGTTTTCTACTGCCAGAGAGGTTGAACAAAGTTGACTTAGCTAATCTTCCCATGCGCTCATGCCCTTTCTAAGTTTTGCTGAGGTTTAACTGCAAATTGTTTGTTAATCGAAATACCTGCAGGTATTTGGTTCCCGCGGATCTGACTGTTGGACAATTTGTGTATGTTGTTCGCAAGAGGATTAAGCTCAGCGCTGAGAAGGCTATTTTTATCTTTGTGAAGAATATCCTCCCCCCTACAGGTGAGAAGAACACTTCTATAGTATCTGTTGTTACTACTATGCTTTGAACAATTCCCTTTTTAATTTTTCTTCCACATTGTTACAGCTGCCATGATGTCTGCCATTTATGAGGAACACAAGGATGAGGACGGCTTCCTGTACATGACCTACAGTGGCGAGAATACCTTCGGATCCTTTTGAAGTTTCAAGCATTGACCTTACTGTGTAAATAAGTCTTAAGAAAACTTGTAAATACTTACGTTAGCCTACTCTTCCGAATTATCTTTCTACCAAGATGCTGTCTTGGGTTGACATTGACTGGTTTATGTAGTTACCTCTATGAAGATGCTCATTTCCTGTTTGCTAAGTTGGCATTGCATTCCTGTTTCCTTTTCCTTTTCCTTGGTCTCAAAACTATTTTGAAAACGGTGTGAAGGTGATTAGATATGACATGACAAGACTAAGTTTTCTACCCCCAGTCATCACTTTTTTAACAAGTAATTAGTGTTGTTTTGGATGCATATAGCAGATCAACTTCATAATGCGCATTGTCTTCATCTTCACAGTTACTTTTCTGGATTTGAAATTTTATCTTGTAGAATCTCTCCCTGTATTTTCTAGTACTTTGGTGTTTCCTTCAGCTCACTGTATACAAGATTATATTATCATTATGAACTCTATCATTGTCATCTTTATTCATCACCTAATCTCTGTTGATGTCATCTATACAATGGAATTTGTCATTTATTGACGAAATATTTCAAGATTCTTTCTTTCTTGGTAGTAGATGAAAAAGATTTAAAATGATTGTTGCAAATTTTATTAGTGTATGTATAATTTTACCCTTACTTTATGGAGGATAAAGAGATTATTTTCGACGTGAAAACACCTTATCCCCATTTAGGAGAGCAGGGAATGAGAGAAACATATATGATTGCCTGCCTCGATTGTTGAAAGACACTTTCTGAGATTGGGCCACAACTGTTGGGTCAGCAAAGCCCGCAACTCTTTCTCTGTTCATTTTTAGTTGTCATGCTGCGTTTTTTTAGAATCAATTTAACTAATTTTAAAATCTAAATTAGATTATATTAATTCGATGAAATAAATTTTAGAGTGTACCTCTTTGCCAAAAATGATCAGAGTTTATTTTTCAGGAAAATATTTTTTCAATGTACCAAACATGCCCTTAGGTGTTCTTTTCACTATAAGCCGCCTCTCCTCGATTTTACCGGTTTGCCTTATCCTAGCTCAACTCATTCTCCTTTCGTACCTCGAATCCATCGCCGTCAAATCACAGCTTCTTCCTCCTCTTCGTCGGCGGCGGCTATGGCGTGTGTGCCTAATTCATCGATGACTCTTCTCTTCGTCGAAATGGGCGTCGGCTACGATCAACACGGTCAAGACGTAACCTCAGCTGCTATGCGAGCCTGTAAAAATGCAATTTCATCCAATTCAATACCAGCGTTCAGAAGAGGATCCATACCTGGAGTTTCATTCGATCAGATGAAATTGCAAATCAAATTAGGAGTTCCTCGGCCTCTACATCACACTCTAGATCTGGAGAAAGTGAAATCAGTGTTTCCTTATGGAAGAATCTCGAACGTTGAGGTCGTTGATGGCGGATTGATATGCTCCAGTGGTGTTGAAGTTGAAGAAATGGGAGATAAAAATGATGATTGTTACATTGTGAATGCTGCTGTCTATGTTGGTTACTGATGATGATCCATCTTCGAGGTTCGATTTTCCAGGTCAATTTTTTGGGAGATTATTCGAATGGTTGATTTGATAATTTCGTTCAAAATCGAATTATTATCGAATCGTAACAATAGTTTACATTTTATAGCAATTTAAGTCGATTTATGTATCTCTTTGATTTTAGGTTATGTTAATTCTAATTAGAATTCTCATATTTATCTACTAGTTGAAGTCTTTCGATACGAATAAGCTCGAAAAATTGAGTTGTTAGTGAGATGGAAAAATCGAAAGATTAACATGATTGTTGCAAATTGAAATATGAATTCATGATTCGAAAGCATGAATATGAAAATCTATTTTGCGATTGCTTGTATAAGGAAAATTAGATTTAAATCAATAATTGAGTACTCTAATATTAATTTGAGAGTTAGAATCGTGAAGATCAAAATGATTACAAATGTTTTTGTACAATCGTGTTAATTAATTAATGATATTTAGGCTTAATTGATTAATCCAATTTTTGACTAGTTTGTTGTGGCCTTTATGAATTGTCCTTTTATATACTATTAAGTTAAACAATTGTCAATGTATTGGTGTGCTATAAACAATATCAGCTACTTTATTGAACTATTTCCAGCTCCTTATAAAGAAATTTGGAAAGGTGCATGCATTAGATAGATGGATAGGGAAAAATTTATTTGTATCGAATATTTATATTAACGTATCATAGTTAAATAATTGACTGAATATATATTATATATATAGAGAGAGAGAGAGAGAAACCTTTAAAATTTGTATGATTTTTCAAATTCTCAGTGGAGACAAATGCTATATGGTAAAATAATTGACTGAACACATATAGAAAAATCTAAAATTAGTTGTATAATTTTTCAATTCTCAATGGAGACAAAAATACTAGATGATTTTTCTTATTTGTTCTAGTTTTGATGGATAGAGTTACTTGGTACCTGTTGTTGGTGGGAATAACAGGTATTTCGTGGAATTAATCGAGATGCACAAAACCTGATACTAACCAACGATCATAAAATAAAAATAAGTCGTGTACATACTGAACACTATTCAATATTTCACTGAATTGACGTTATTTGTTATTCCATTTATCCAAGCAACTAGCACTAAAATAGGGTTTATGTTCAATAGAGTAAACTTTATTTTGGGTCTATAAAATTGATTGGTAATGAATAATTGAAAGTTGTTTGTGGTCTATATGAGAGATTGGTTAAGTCACGTAACGACATATAACAACATGAATAGACATTTAATAAATATCATATTTGGGTACGGGGCCTATTTTCGCGGGGCGCAAATGCACCATTTACGATATGATATTCGAGAAAAGATAATAATTCTAATTCAAGTTATTACATTTGTATATATGAATCATAAATTTAGAATACAGTAGATTTTACGAGTAAGATTCTGGTAGCACATGCTTGATGGTTAGTAAAATCATTGAGGTAATAAGATTTCTCCTCCTTTAATTAACAGACTCGATTTTAAATTCTCTATTTAAAATAATTTTGATAGAGAACGTTTACTTCACTTGTGCTTCAAAATGAGTCCATACTTTTCTTGTTATAGTAAGTGTTGTAATTGAATCAGCTCTTGATCCAATAGAATAGGAATTCTTGATGTAATCATGATGGACTAAATATCTATCGTGATCGTGATTGAATCAAATAGTTTAAAAAATTGAAAACTTAGGGCCCGTTTGGCCATGCGATATGGTATCATGATATGGAATCATGATATGATATCATGATATGGAATCATGAGATGAAGTTGAAGTTTTGTTTGGACATGCGATATAGAATTTTTGTGTTGTATATTTTCTCATAAACTTAAAAATCCCATAAGTTGTAAAACTATTAAAATAGCCCCAATTATTTATTCAATCTTATCAAATAAACAAAAATTATAAGATCTCATAATAAATTATTACAAAGCTATTTGTTCTCCACTTAAGTAATTGTTTCATCTAACTTTAATTTAATAAAAAAAAATTGAACATAAATTGTAGTGTACTAGTGATCTTTAATATAATCCTCCCACATAGTACGGACAATTTTCTTACGTTGAACTTGGATTTCTCGATCATGTGACCGAGAAGACGAACCAACATTGTTACTTTGAGCCATTTGTTGGTCAATATCATCCGCAACTATATTTTCATACTCATAGATCATAAATATTTCATCAGTAATTTGGTATTCTCGCAAATAATTATGTAACACTGCACAAGCTATGACAATTTTCACTTGTGTATCAATATCATAATGGTCCATGCCTTGTTTCAGTATTCTAAATCTATTTTTTCAAGCTCCAAAAGTCGGTTCAATCACATTGCACAGAGATGAATGCCTATAATTAAACAGTTCTTTGGGATTTTGAGGCTCTCTTTCACTTCCTCGGTAATCTTGCAAATGATAGCGTAGTCCTTGTATGGAGCTAAAAATCCTTTTGTGTTTCGGAAACCAGCATCAACAACATAATATTTATCTACCAACAAACATTTTATAAAGAATTACTAAAAGCATATGTGATGTAATGAGACAGCTTTGTGAAAATAAATAATATTTATTCTAAGGATGTAATTTAAAGTTACCATATGGCGGAAATGGAAATTGTGACGTTGGTTCAACAAGTGCATTCTCAAATACTTTACTATCATGTGCAGTACCTTCCCAACCAGCAGCAACAAAGGTAAATCGCATATCAAAATCACAAGTACATAAGACATTTTGTGATGTTCTTCCTTTTCGATTATGATATGCTTGTTGCACCGCTTTAGGAACCCCCCCTTCTATATATGTTCCATCAATCGCACCAACACAATCCTATCAAATAAAAAATACATCAATATTAGTTTAGTGAACATAAAATAAATTGGACGCATTAGAGAATGCACTTCATAAAAATGATGTTTGTAAGAGTAATAAAAATAGTGCTTCCAAGACAATGCAAAGTCATAAAATAAATATTATCTCTTTAAACAAAGTTGATAGGAAATAGGTAACTAAATACTAATAACTTACACATAAAATATAAATGTGCATTTATTAAGGCCATAAAATAAATTTAGTACTCAACAATCGGTTGGTGTGAGTTAAAGTGACTATATGCTGGTGAGAATAATAAATTTTATGTCGGTGAGAATAATAAATTTTAAAAAGTAATGATGTGATTATAAATTTTATTTACATATGAAATAAATGGTTAGTAGATATAAATGTGGGGTTATTTTAACTTAATGTAAACTCGTGGATCAATTTTTGTATTAAAATATCTCAAATCATGATATGAAATTCCCATATAATTCCATATCATGATTTTTGGAGAATATGAAATCACATCTCATGGTATGGAATCATGAGATGGAATCAGCGTAAAATCGCATGTCCAAACGCTGATTCCATCTCACGATACCATATCATGATATGATATCGCATGGCCAAACGCCTACTTATAAACAACAAAAGCCATTCAATAGCACATCAATGGTATGGTTCCATTGTCAAAAGCACGTGTAGCAACTAGCAAGTACAAAAACATAATGGTGATGGGTTAAATGTCAAAATTGTTGACCTAAATCTTGTACACACATTAAGACACCTTCCCACTAGTTATTCTACTGCTTCTTATTGCATCTACCTAGATATTTCTTGCATACATATTTTTTTATTATCATGATGTTTGAATCAATTTTCGCACGTCTCAACTAATTTCACGAAATGCTTGCTTTCGCACATCAATTAATAATAATTATAATTATTTTTAAGTGATCTGATTACGTAAATATATTTTGTATCGCCCTATAATCTTTGGGGAAAAAACTCAAAAATATGGATGTGCTCTTTAGAAGGAAGACCACATTCATTAAAGGGAAACTTACATAAATATACTATAAATAAAAAATATTTACCATTTATAGCAATAACATTTTTTTTTCACTTGATCACTTTTAATACATGTATAATACACTTTTAATTCATATTACAAAAAACAATTTATTATTCACATATAATA